>JARQOC010000004.1:9261135-9316135 GCA_033576535.1 Allobates femoralis
CGTCTGTATTTGTACGATGTGGGGACTGCTGCAGCTGTTATCAAGGGCTTTATGGTGGTCGTGTCTTACACAACTCACCCAGGTGAGTAAGTTTTTTGCTTTTTGGCATCATCTCTACCATCTTCACAGATACGACCTATTGTGATTGTTTCTTCATTCTGGTGATTCCTATTGGATTGACCAGTCCTGACCTCAGTTAGACAGTCTTATCTTGTTCAATTGCCACTTAAAGGGAACCAACCACCAGGATTTAACAACCTATAAATCAGTGCACGAGGTGATTGACGGGTGCCAGCATGACATTACTATTTTTTATTTTTTTATTTCTCCCCTGTGGGCTTGGCAGTCTGCTGTAAAGCCAAACCCCCTTTCCTGGATGAGTCTCGATGAAGGAAGAGGGAGGAGGTTCGGCAGAAAGAAAGGCCCACAGAAGAGGAAAAACAAGAGAAAAACCCAAATAGTGATGTCATGCTGCACACGTCAATCACCTGTTTGCACTGATTTACAGGTGGTTACATCCTCGTAGTTGGTGGTTGGCTCCCTTGAACACAAGTTACGCTTGAAGGCGTAAAGCTCTAAAGGCCCCGTTACACCTGCCGATGCCGCCGGAGATGTCGGTAGCGACTGGCGGGTGCGTGCACGTTTTTGGTGCCCCGCCAGCGTCGCCGTCCCCCATTTACATGGGGCGACACCTCCAGCCACGCCGTGGCGAGCTCAGAGGCGGCATCGTGGCGAGCTCAGAGCCTATGGCTCCCATCGCCTGTCAGCTCGCCGGCGGCCGGTTACATGGGGCAATGTGTGCACATCGCCCCAGATCGGCCGCCTGGTTTCACATCACTAGTGTGAAACCAGACGAGCTGTCACAGCCGCCGACATCGCCCATTACATCAGGCGACGTAGGGGCGATGTCGCCGCCGATAGGCCACGCCCCTATATCGCCTATGTAATCGGCGGCAATGTGGACTGGTGTGACGGGGCCTTAAAAGTGTCAACTCTTATTGCAGCTCCTGGATCACAAAGTATTTTTTATAACTTAACGCTACAGAATTTTTAGGAAACTATGAAGCTTTCAAAAAAAATGTAAATAAAAGATTTCGTCCATTTGTAGAATTCTACCATTTTTTGCATTATTTAACAACAAATGGTTTCTTTTCTTATCGACAGTTTGTGCGTTTCTCATGACTCATTAGTGTAACGAGGCCAATGGGAATTCCTTAACGAACATTTATTACACTCTCAGCATTATATATTTTCTGACAATAGAAGACGACAGCTGGAAGGAATTGGGTCGTCTATACGTGATTCAATTTTGACGTGAATCATCTTGGATGTATCCGAGTTGGATTTACAAGATAATAATCACAGACACAATTCTATAAGAGACCAACATGAGATTATTGTTAATAATTAGTATAGGTAAGGTGAACATGGTCTGAATATTACATCCATAATATCAATGATAACGTCCTTCTGTTCTTTTAGGGTATGTGCCCACATAGTGGTTTAGTGACGTTCAAACCGTCAGTAAACCGGTGGAAATTTGCAGGAGCCTAGAGTTCTGAGCTCTGAAGTCTCCAGCGGTTTCCCAGCGTTTTTTTCAGCGTGTGCACAGCGTTTTTCAGTCGGTTTTTCCAGCGGTTTTTCCAGCGGTTTTCTATGGAGGATTTTGTTCATGAAAACGATCAAAAACCGCTGAGAAGAATTGACATGTTGTATGCTCCTAAACCGCTAGGAAACCGCTCAACCGCTGGCAGATCCGCTCACATAAACCCACTATGTGTGCACAGCGGTTTCTAAATTACATAGGGTTACTTGTAAGTCCTAACGCTGCTTAGGATTTACATAAATTTAAATAAAACCTATGCTGAACCGCTGGGGGTTTTTTCGCTGCTAAACCGACGTTAAACCACTATGTGGGCACACACCCTTAGACCAACCTCCAAATGATCATACATTTCTACTTACTTTTAGTGAGTTTATTCAGTCCCTTTGTAGAGTAACAATGTTTTAGTAGTCCTGATGGTTTGATGATGATTTAACAATAGTCTGCTGAAAAACCTGTTTTCCTGCAATTGGATACATTGCAGTATTTTCATTCTTCAAATGTTTTTGGTGGTTGTCCTGGTTAAAGGGTGATGAACACACTTAGAAATGCATTAAATAAAACCACTTGCATTCACCGATATGGTCGATTGTACAGCAGCGCAGTTGGGTTCCTCATATTTCCTCTATTATTTTTATCTCCTGTTTTGGCAACTCTGGTTGGAAGACCAATGTACGGTAACTCAGATGCCTAACTATTATGTTACCAAAGGCAAGCGTGACCATGACATTATCAACGAGGACTCTATAGGCTTCTTTTTGATCTGTTGTTAGACATTTTACTCAAGGTACCTAGTTTCTAAGGGTCCATGCTCATTGCAAACCTAGTCATGAGTGAGCACTACCATGCTAGTGTGCTCAGTACTCGAAATGAGCATTTCGGACATTTGGACGGACTTGACTCGATGACCAAGTATAATGAAAGTCAATTGGAAACTTGAGCTTTTTCTGGAAGAGTTTCCCATTGACTTCCATACTGCTCCATACTCCAGTTGAGCCCGTTTGATCACCCGACCTGCTTGTTTTGAGTACCTAGCACTAGAGTATTGTAGTGCTCTCTCATCCTTAATTACTACAACTAAAAGAACAGTAACTTCATCTAGTTCAATGGTATGTTATTCTGTAATAATGTGAGATGGTAGTTCTTTTTAAGAATAAAAATCCCTCTAAAAGGCTACTCCTAGAGGCATAGATAAAGGAGGAGATATGGGTCAAAGGCCATCCCACTAGCCCCTGGTGTTTGCAAAGTTCTTGTGACACAATGACATTGCATGAGAAGGATGAAACTTGAACAGCTACAGAGGAAATCTGGTCTGACTTGAATGGGGACCCAATGCTTGTGTAACACCGGGATCCTGCAAGTCTTTTTGATCATCTATGTTTTCTTTACAAAAGTGGGTATTGATTAGCTAAGAAAATTAACTTTGAAACTTATGTCATTGAAGCTGCATGAAGGACAAGCCGATACCCATTTAGTAATCTGATACTCTACATTACTTTCCATGTAGTGTACCTTCATCACCGAATGGTTTATTTGTGTAGAAGCTGTGGAGGAAGAGATACAGAAAATATGTCAATCAAGCATATGGGTTGAATATAATGTAAAATGAGTCTGTTTCATACAAATGGATTTCTTCTTTATTTCAAGTAAAGATAAGGCTGGCTTCACACTACGGCTTTGTTTCTGTCTGTGGGATCCTGTTTTTTGCAGGACGCCACGGACAGGCCCAGTTTGTAAACTCCGGATGCCATTTCTGTGTCCAAATCCAGGATTTTGACGGATCTGGACACAGAAAGTGCTGATGGTAGCCGAGCCTGCAAAACGCAGGCAAGTTGTGTCGGCGCTGTTCACATTATAATAATAATATAATATTCATTCATTTATATAGTGGTATTAATTCCATAGCACTTTACATACATGAGTAATGCTGTCTCTCTTGGAGCTCACAATCTAAATATCCTATCAGTATGTCTTTGCAATGTGGGAGGAAACCGGAGTGCCCGGAGGAAACCCACGCAAGCACAGTGAGAACATACAAACTCCTTGCAGATGTTGTCCTTGGTGGGAATCAAACCCTAAGGGCTCGGATGCACTCTCCGAGTTAAATCCAAGTTTGACAGACGAGACTCGGAACAGGCTGGAGCAGTGACCCTGAACGGCTTCTCTGTCTCTGGATGGGGAATGACAGCTGCTTGTGTTTCTGTGCAGCATCACATTCCCCGTCCACAGAGAGAGAGAGGTGGTTCAGGGTTACTGCTCCAGCTTGTTCTGAGTCTTGTCTGTCAAACTCGGATGGAACTTGGAGAGTGCATCCGAGCCCTAACAATGGTAACCACTGAGCCACCGAGCCACCCTGATTGGCCTAGATCAATAATGTCATGTGAGAAGAGAGCCACTGGCACTGGAGGTGAATATAAGTGTTATTATTTTAGGACTCCTTAGTGTCCTTGGCGGGAATTGAACCCATGTCCTCAGGACCCAGCGCTGCCAATGCTGCAGTACTAACCCCTTGAGCCACCGTGCCACCCACTTTCACTTTAGCGCTGATGTGGTCAGTTGATTAAGGTCCTTTAGCCATTGGAGGTGAATACATCGCGGGACACACGGCGGTCAGGTGAGAATTTTTTTTTTATTTTTAACAATTCCTTTATTTAATTTCACTTTAGCAGTATATGTAGATACACTGCTAAAGTGAAATTATGGGAACAGAGCAGTTTTAGTGTACTGAGCATGCCAGGAACACTAAAACCGGATCCGGCGCCTACAGATGAGTGCCGGATCGCCCTGGATTTGCTTGTCTGGTTTGGTCCGGAGGCCCAAATCGGAGTAATCTCTGATTTTTGGGCAAGAAAAAAACAGGACAGAAATGAATCTGGGACTGAATTCACACAACCGGATGACCAATCCGGCACCATATTGATATATGGGAGGCTAAAAACGATCCTGTTCTATCCTTTTAAAATCGAACAGAACAGAATGGCAAAAACTGTGGTGTGAAGCCAGGCTAACGGGCATTACAGAAGCCCAAGGAATCACATGGTTAACAAAAACAATTCATTTCAAGTGACACAGCACTCTTAATCATGAACCATTAGTGCTGCGTCACTTGAAACGCCTTGTTTTTGCTAATCATGTGATTCTTTGGACTTCTGTAATGCATGTTATCTTTACTTGAAATAAAGGAGAAATCCATTTATATGAGACAGACTCCATTCCACATTTTATTCATGTCTTTATTGGCCTAGGAGAGGTTGAGGTCGAAGCTCCATTTGGAAGGAGAAGGGCCAAGCAGTGAGCTGGTTTTCTGCATACGCTTTATTAAGCCAGGGGCGGAACTACCGTGGTGCAGCTGGTGCAGCTGCACCAGGGCCCCGCCCGGCTAGGGGGCCCCTTCAAGTCTGCAGGGGGGCCCCCACCTGTCCCCCATAAGCCGTTGTCAGTTGTCAGAGGAGAGGAGGGTCAGGCAAGGGAATGCCTGATCCCGCCCCTCCTCTCCTCTGCCCCTCCGGTTCCCTGGCGCGGCTCACCAGGTAGAAACCGCCGCGCATCACACCACACCACATCACCCCCCCCCCCCCCCCCGCTCCTCAACATGACTGCATTGCTGCACCAGGGTTCCCTGGGGTAACGCTCCGCCACTGTATTGAGCGTATGGGTTGGTCCTAAGTAAGGACCAACATAGCGAATCAATGATCACTGCACAAGCCAGGAATAGGCCCATTCTCAATACACTTGTCACAATGTAAAATCCATTTATTACCTAATAGTTGTTTGTTGACTTGTCTTTTACTTCGATACCTAGCAGTGTAACTAGTTTGGTGACACTATAACTCCTTAGGGGTTAACTCATAGTTTGAACATACACACATTCCTTCTGCTAATTAAAGTGAATTTAGTTACATATGATCCTTTCTTTAGATGACAGATATTCCAGGTTATAAAGATTAAAAAAAAGTTACATGAAAGGAAATGTCTCTTTTTACCTGACAACACAATGGTTTTATAAGATCCCATCCATTATTCCACGTTACATTGATTCACCCAGATGAACAATGAATAAGACTTTCATATCAGAAATCATTCTCAGCGGGTTTGGAAACCTGCAGAACTTCAAGTTCCTCTTTATCACCATGTGTCTGCTCATCTATGTGGTCACCGTAATAGGAAACCTTATCATTATCTTGTTGGTGTCAACAAGTTATCGGCTCCGATCTCCAATGTTCTTCTTTCTCGGTCACCTTTCCTTCTCTGATTTGTTGGTCACTTCGAATGTTGTCCCAGTCATGGTGACCATCACTTTGACAAATGGTGGTACTTTGGTCCTCACGGGTTGTGTAGCTCAGTTTTTCTTTTTTGGAGCTTTTGCAACTACCGAGTGTCTTCTACTGACGGCAATGTCCTACGACCGATATCTTGCTATTTGTAGACCGCTGCACTACTCAACCATTATGAATGACAGACAATGTATATATTTGGCTGTTGGATGCTGGCTTCTTGGTTTTGGACTAACCCTTATTCCAATATTTCTCATACAGACTTTGTGGTTTTGTGGTCCACAAGTCATTGACCACTTCTTTTGTGACTTTGGACCTCTCCTAGAGCTCTCCTGTTCAGATGTTTCTATAGTGAAATATGAGGTCTTGTCCCTTTCTGGTATCGTTACTACAATTCCCTTTGTGTTTATTGTGGTCACCTATGGTTATATCTTTGTTACCATCATGAAGATCACCTCAGTCACTGGGAGAAAGAAGACATTTTCTACCTGTAGTTCTCACCTGGCTGTCGTATGTACCTATTATGGGGCGCTCTTTGTGATATATGTTATACCCCGAGGACGGTACTCAACGACTGTTAACAAAGTGTTGTCTCTTATGTACACTGTATTTACGCCATTATTCAACCCAATCATATACGGTTTAAGGAATCAAGAAATCAAAATGGCTGTGCTGAACTATTTATATCCAGAAGCTATATTGAGAAAATGAAAATATGTAGAATGGCGGCTCCGTGCATCGGCTGTGGAGTCCTTCATGTGCTGAATTGGGGTGAGCTTGCCTAAATGTTAATGGCCACCACTGGGGAGATAAGCATTTTTTGTATAGTCCCTGCACTCCTATCCTATAATGTTAAGCTGCCTGTTGCACTTGTAAAATGTTTGGAACTAATATAAATCACTTATTCACTAACTGCTCCTTACCCAACAGTCACCAATCCCATCTGGAACAATATGTGCCTGATTGAGCAGCTCTCCTTCTGACTTCCGGTCAGCTTCAGCGCCTTCGATAACAGACACTTCCTTATTCAATCACATGGGGATGAAGTCATAAAAGGTCCTACACTGAGCCGATATCTGGTTCTGCACAAACAGCAGGGTGCATGACCACACCTCCTCTCAGCAGAAACTGTCATAACATGGGACTTTCTGTGACATCATGCTCATGTGATTGAATGAGGAAGCATCTGTTATCGGATTTACTTAGAGGGAATATGAGCTGCACAATCAGACATGACATATTGTCTTATATGAGAGGGGTGAAGTATAGGGGGCAGATAGTAAATAGTGTTTTATATGGGTTCTAAACTTTATACAAGTGTAGTAGGCAGCTCACCATTATAATATAGGAAAAACGAAGGGGAACCGGGTACTGACCTGTTGGCGATTCACGGTATTGGTTCACCAGGGTGGCATAATCCTCTTCTTGTGGTCCTCAGCTAGAAAGCATATAGGTACCGTCACACGGGGACATATCGCCGGCGATGTTGCCGGCAACCGAGGGGCGTGGCCAGGTTGCGGCGACATCGCCGGCGAATTGCCGCGTGTGACAGGGCGATAATCAGGCGATGAATCGCCTGAGTCACATCGCCAGGTTTCCCAACAATGTTGGGAAACCTGGCGATGTTGCTGAGGCGATCATGCCTGATCGCCCTGTGTAACGCGGCAACCTGCAATGTAGCGGGCGATTCCGCCTATCTACAACATTGCGGGTTACCGCTCGCTGGGTTGCTGGGCAACCCAGCGAGCGATAGCCGCGGCAACTAGCCGGCGACATCGCCGGTAAGTTGCTCAGTCTGACATCACGCCGGCGATGTTGTCAGGGATGCGCGCTCCCGCGATCCCCGGCAACATCGCCAGCGATATGTCCCTGTGTGACGGTACCTTAAGAGTTCATGAATGCAATAAGTAGACAGAGGTGGCACTCACATGAGCAGGACCCGTGGAAGCGATACCAAGCGCGAAACGGTGACCGTTGTCCTGTCACCCCCCTCCTTGCACCTTAACCCCATAGATCTACTATAAAGTAGCCCCGACTGCAACATGCTCGTGTGAGTGCCGCCTCTCTGTCTACTCATTGCATTATAATATAGGAGTGAAGGGACCATACAATTGTTTATCTCCCTTTTAAAGATTAGTAGCGAGAGGGATGATGATGAATTGACAACTATAATGCTGAACTTCAGGGATCGATAGAGGTGAAATACATTTCTGAAATCCCTTCCTATTTCTCCAGTGGATGGGTCTTCTGATGACTTTGGGTTGTCCAAGAGTAAGAGGTATCAAAGATTTTACCTAAAAAGAGGACATGGACTCTACATAGTGTCTTAAAAACTATTATTTTACTTTATTGATAAAGATAAAGCAATGGAAATGTCTCCAAGTTATTGAAGAATCCCTGGAGTTAGCTAAAATAGAGGAAGCCTGGCCATCATGCACAATGTAAGAATAATGAAAATTTAGCTTTTCCTGCATTATGGCAGCATAGACTAAATGAAGGTTATAAAATGCTCTGAATGCTTGGTGGAGACATCATAAGCATTACGTTTTTGCAATATTGTCCCTTTACTGTCTTGCCTGGGACATCTCTGCTCTTGTTTAGCAGTGGAGAAATTGCCACATGTGAACACCTCAATTAGGCCACGGTTCCACGAGCGTGAGACATGCAAGAGACTTGTGCGAAACTCGCATCGCATCTCCACCTGCTCTCAAAAGTGGAGCATGCGGCTGCATGTATTGCTATGTGGCTACATGCTCCTGCCCAGAGAGCTGGCGGCCGCACCTGGTGATGCGTGCAAGTTTCACACAAGTCTCTCTCACGTTTCTCGCCCAGTGTGACTCCAGCCTTATAATGTAGGGTGGATCCAGAAATAGCGGTACAGTGGGAAAAAAAAGTATGTAGTCAGCCACCAATTGTGTAAGTTCTCCCATTTATAAAGATGAGGTTGGCCTGTAATTGACATCATAGGTGACCTCAACTATGAGAGACAAAATGAGAAAACAATTCCTGAAAATCACATTGTCTGATCTGGAAAGAATGTTTTTCAAATTTTAGTGTAAAATAAGTATTTGGTCAATAACAAAAGTTCATCTCAATCCTTTGTTCTAGTGTATATCCTTTTTTGGCAATGACAGAGGCCAAACTTTTACTGTAAGTCTTACAAGGTTGGCATACACTGTTGCTGGTATGTTGGCCCATTCCACCATGCAGATCTCCTCTAGAGCAGTGATAAAGCATTTAGGCCCCTTCCAGATAGGCATTTTTGCCCGGATCCAGCAGATCCGGACAAAAAAAACCGCATCTGCCGCAAGTGCGCTTAATGGTCGCACTTGCGGCAAGCCCCATGCATTGTGTATGGGGCTTGCGGTAAGATGCGGAAGGTGCAGCAAGTGCAGTTGTGGCAGTTGCAGCATTTGCGGCTGCGAAATAAAATGCGGTCAGCAGCATTTTTTTTTTCGTGGCCACAACTGCTGCATCTGCTGCAAACACACTAGCCGTGCCTTACCGCAAGCCCCATAGACAATGCATGGGGCTTGCCGCAAGTGTTCCGCAAGTGCAGCCGCATTTTGTCAAAAACACCAGTGTGAAAGCACCCTTACGGTACCTTTACATGCCGCTAACGAAGGTTAGAAACCACCGGGTGTCGGAGACAATTGTACCTTTTACCTTCAAAACACTGCGAGGTAGCGGCGTGTAATTCAGGTTGTTGCCACCGGTCACTTTGGATACCTGTTTCCCAGCCATGCTCAATAACAAGCAGGTATAAACCCTATGGTAGCGGCGTGTAATCGGGGCACAGGCACGGTATTTGATTTACCTGGGGCGTGCTTGAGCGTCATGTATACCACGCCTCATCAGCTATCATTGGTGGGGAGTACTGTGTACCCATTGGCTGTCCCTGTAAAGGGCGGCATATTTAACGAGATGACCAGTCACTACACATTTGCTATAGCGTCATGTATTAGCCAGCCTCCCTGCGCTGGTTGGCCAATCATGATGTTATTTTCTTTGTAAAATCACCGTACGAGCGTCTCGTAATCCACAACTCTGGGACGCCTATGTGTTGTCCCTGCTGCCCCAGGTCCTCCCATATTCCCTTGTGGTAGCGGCGTGTAAATGAGGGAAGGTGCTCTACAGAAGGTAACTTGTGGCACCCGTCGGTGCTTCCAGGGATCGAAAAAACCTACTGTGGAGCACCTTGTAGCGGCGTATAATTGCGGTATCGGGTACCGTTAGGAACCGTTGGAACGCGCGCGTGCACGTGCGACACCCGGTAGTTTCTAACCTTCGGTAGTGGCGTGTAAAGGTACCATTACTGTTGCTGGGCAACATGGACTTTCAACTTCCTCCAAAGGTTTTCTATAGAGTTATGATCTGGAGACTGGCTAGGGCACTCCAGAACCTTGAAATGCTTCTGACAAAGGAACTACTTCATTGCCCTGGTGGTGTGCTTAGGATCATTGTCATACTGACGACCCAGTTATGTTTCATCTTCAATGCCCTTGCTAATGGAAAGAGGTTTGCACTCAAAATCTCATGATGCATGGCCCCATTCAGTCTTTCATGTACATGGATCAGTCGTACTGGTCCCTTGGCAGAGAACCAGCCCCAAAGCATGATATTACCACCCCCATGCTTTACAGTAGGTATGGTGTTGTTTGGATGCAACTCAGCATTCTTTAACAAGATGAGTTGTGTTTCCACCAAAGAGTTCTACCTTGGTTTCATCTGACCATATGACATTCTCCCAATACAATACTCTTCTGGATCATTCAAATGCTCTCTAGCAAACTTCAGATGGGTCCGGTCATGTAATGGCATAAACAGGGGGACATGTCTGGCACTGAGAGATCACCAAATAGGTTACATGATTATCGAAGAAGAGAAAAAAAAAACATATTTGGCCACTTACAAATATCCATTGCATTTAGCAGAATGCTGTTTGCCACTCTTAGGGGATAACCCATGTCTCCCAACACCGATGCTCAATCTATTACAACCCTGGCATGGGGGCGATTGTAGCATCTGCATCCATCCATGCCACAAGGAGGAAACTGGTGGTATTACTGGACACGAGGTCACCCCAGGGCGGCAGCCACTCCAGGCAAAGTGAAACATAGTGTCAGAGCACAGCCTATTAATGACACCCAGCTGTTAAACAAGGCGGGCTACTCCAGCTAGAAAGATTGCACCTCAGTCAACAATCTATCGCATCATCAAGAACTTCAAGGAGAGAGCTTCCATTGTTGTCAAAAAGTCTCCAGGGCGCCCAAGAAAGACCAGCAAGCGCCAGGACCGTATCTTAAAACTGTTTCAGCTGCGGGATCGGACTACCAGCAGTGCCGAGCTTGCTCAGGAATGGCAGCAGGCTGATGTGAGTGCTTCTGCACGCACTGTGAGGTGGAGACTCTTTGAGCAAGGCCTGGTTTCAAGGAGGGAAGCAAAGAAGCCACTTCTCTCCAGAAAAAACATCAGGGACCGACTGATATTCTGCAAAAGGTACAGGGAGTGGACTGCTGAGGACTGGGGAAAGGTACAGGGAGTGGACTGCTGAGAACTGGGGGAAAGGTACAGGGAGTGGACTGCTGAGGACTGGGGGAAAGGTACAGGGAGTGGACTGCTGAGGACTGGGGTAAAGGTACAGGGAGTGGACTGCTGAGGACTGGGGGAAAGGTACAGGGAGTGGACTGCTGAGGACTGGGGGAAAGGTGCAGGGAGTGGACTGCTGAGGACTGGGGTAAAGTCATTTTCTCTGATGAATCCCCTTTTCGATTGTTTGGGACATCTAGAAAACAGCTTATTCGGAGAAGAAGAGGTGAGCGCTACCACCAGTCTTGTCTCATGCCAACTGTAAAGCATCCTGAAACCATTCATGTGTGGGGTTGCTTCTCAGCCAAGGGAATCGGCTCACTCACAGTCTTGCCTAAAAACACAGCCATGAATAAAGAATGGTACCAGAATGTCCTCCAAGAGCAACTTCTCCCAACCGTCCAAGAGCAGTTTGGCGCCCAACAATGCCTTTTCCAGCATGATGGCGCACCTTGCCATAAAGCAAAGGTGATAACTAAATGGCTCAGGGAACAAAACATAGAGATTTTGGGTCCATGGCCTGGAAACTCCCCAGATCTTAATCCCATTGAGAACTTGTGGTCAATCATCAAGAGACGGGTGGACAAACAAAAACCAACAAATTCTGGCAAAATGCAAGCATTGATTATGCAAGAATGGAAGAATGGAAGAATGGAAGAATGGAAGAATGGACGGCTATCAGTCAGGATTTGGTCCAGAAGATGATTGAGAGCAGCCAGGGAGAATTGCAGAGGTCCTGAAGAAGAAGGGTCAACACTGCAAATATTGACTTGCTGCATTAACTCATTCTAAATGTCAATAGAACCTTTTGGTATCATAATATGATTGCAATTATATTTCTGTATGTGATAGAAACATCAGACAATCACAAATAAAAACCAGAGGGCAGCAGATCATGGGAAAATATCATTTTGGTGTCATTCTCAAAACTTTTGGCCATGACTGTAGAGATCTTAGATCTATTTTTATCCAACACAGTAGATCAAGCTTGGCTTCAACATTAATACATTTCAGACAGAACACCACAGACAGAAGGCAGCCTTCTGTACCAACAGTAGATCACAATACCTAAACACTGAAAGGAGTTGTCTACTACTTGGACAACTCCTCCTCATTTCCCATGTGTGCTCCCTTAAAAATAATAAAGCGTCCAGTGCTGATGTGGTTCTAGCAATTTTGGAACTTGTGCTGTGCTACCAAAGCCCATGTGACATTGTCATGACACATGAACCTCGCAACCACTTGCCCCCGGATTCCTTCTCCTCATCTTCAGGGTGGTAAGTAATTAGCTAGAAGTGAGAGCTGCATCTCCAGCTTACTTCTTGTTACTTACTCCTGTGTTGGAAGGGGGAAGGAAAGAAGTCGATTGCGGTTGCATATCTCACACGTCATAACAATGATCTGGAACGTGAGGTCCGACATTACTAGAACTGTGCTGGCACTAGAGGCAAGTATAGATTTGTTTAATTTTATAGGGGCACACATGGGGAATAAGAAGAGATTGTCCAAGTAGTGGACAACACCTTTTAGGATGCAACAGGCCCCAATGATAATGGTGGGGGCAACACTGGTTCAATATATTGATGAAACATCAACTTTCAGATCTACCATTCATGGATGGGATGGATACCTAATATTATAAATGATGTGTCTGTCCTTTGGTGTGTACTTTTATAGTTCTGGGCACCCCACCTTATTTAGCCCCTTCAACCACTGGTGATTTTCCATTTTCTGTTTTCCATTTTCCCTCCTCTTTGTCCAAGAGTCAGAACTTTTTAATTTTTCTATTAAGATAGATGAGTTGTACTTGTGAATGAAATAATTTATTTTACCATATAGTGTACAGAAAAATAGGAAAAAAATTCCAAGTGCTGAGAAATTGCTAAAAAAGGTGCTATTACTTGTTAGTTATTGGATAATTTATTCATCTTGTTCACTATATGGTAAAACTGATGTGTCAGTATGATGCCTCAGATTAGTAAGAGTTTGTAGATATCAAACATATAAGTCTTTACAGTGGAACCGGAAATGGTGTGACATCACAGTCCGGTTCGTCTCAGGTCACATCTCAGCCTCGTCGCTGTAGCTGAGGTGAACCTGACTGTAATGTCATCCCTAGTGATGTGCGAGTGTATTTGTCACTATTTGCTATTCGCACAGAGATAGTACGGTATTCGCATTATTCGTTATTCTCAAAACTCATGGTTTCAGGTTCGGCCAGCACCACATCCACAGTGCACAAATCCTTCTCAGGGAGGTTGATCAGCTGCTGTTCGGCTCCGAGGTGTCCCGGGATCTTTCTGAAGTGTCCCACACTCAGCACGCCTAGTTTACCTGGTGCACACTTCCTAGAGACAGCGATATGTCACTTCCTGTTTTGAAGAAAAGACGGAGCTGTACACAGGATTCCTTAGGACGTCTTGTTAATTGGTGCGCAGGGACTTACATGGTATGGGGTAGCGTGTGGGAGGGCAGAGGATTAAGGCACGACGGCCGTTTCAAACCATGAGTGGCGCTTCCACGGGTACAATCCAAGCCTGTTAAAAACTGATTAGGCGCCTTTGCTGTTTTGTGAGTGGTCGTCTTGTGTTTAAAATGTGACCAGCTGGTCCCTCACCCATGCTCCTACTTCAATGTGCATTATTCTAGTAGCGTCTCGTCACCAGAACTCTCTTGAACAGAAGGTAAGACGGGGATATGCTATTGTGCTTCTCATGTATGGTATATTATTTTCCGCCTCCGAGCCATATTTTGCCAGATGGGAGGGGGGGGGGTGAGACAGTGCGGGGGATCATATGCGAGGGGCGCTATGTCTCCCCCAGAATGCGCACTGTCACATATTTAGCCCGGTATAGGGTGTAGGAAAGAGGGACGGTCCACTCCGTCTGCTTCGGGTCTTGCAGGTTTCCCTGGAAGGAGACACAGGGTTAAAAGCCTGGTTAGGAGACAGGGCGTGGCTCCCTGTGGACAGTTTTGGCCTGAAGCTGAAGCAGCAGCATCTATCGACCGGACAGGTCAAGAGCTCCAGGGGCCATGTGAGGTAATAACACGGCCTAGCCTGGGAGGGCTGGGAGCTCGGTGTGACCTCAGCCAGAGAGCTCATAACCGGAAGGGACTGGGTTACTATCTGTGAATTGTATCCATTGTACCCGGCTGCGACCTGGATTTTGGCATCTTGTGCCACCGCTGTGTTTTCAGCAATAAATCCGGGTACTGTATGAACTACTACCGGGCTCAACGTTTTTTCCTGTCTTGCAATCCCGGCGCTGCCCCACAGTGTGTAAAAAACACTTGAAATACTTGCTGTAAAGTCTATTCTGTTGGTGGTAACACCTCCTTGCTTGTCTTTTTTGTATATTAAATAAAGGAATATCACTTTCCATAATAAGATGAGTTTGATCACTTTCTTTCCTCTGGTTTAGGATTGTGGAGAGTAGACACATAGTGCCACTGATTAGGGCAAGTGGATCTTCTTATCCTCAGTACCCAATTGCTGATGTAGCAATAGAAGTGTCTCGTCTCATTGCAGATGTATCCCGATACCACCTTGCTTTTTGTGTAAAATCAGGCATCTTTGATCTGCAGATTCAACCCATCCGAGATAAGTTCGTACAAGTTAACTGTAAGGACGGCAACACAGAGTTCCAGTCTGGGTATCATGTGTTCATGGAGTGGCGCCAGCTTTGTCCGACTCATGACGAACCTGACATGATTTTGCTTGTTCACATCTGTGGTCTTGAGGTACGCTACTGCTGTAATTGCTTTGACTGATGCATCACAGAAGATACAAAGCCTTCGTGTTTTGACTTCTTTGGATGGCACAGGAGCATAAGGTCGCTTTACACGAAGGTTGGTCAAGGCTTCGAGAGGCTTTCTCCACTCAGCCCATAGGTCTGCTTTTTCTGTTGCAAGTGGATAGTCCCTTAGCATCATTTTGCCTTGGGTGGTTACTGGAGCTACGAATCCCAAGGGGTCGTACAGGCTATTCATGAAGGAAAGAACGTGAAGGATTTCTCATCTTTGTTGATCTGCAAGGTGAAGGCATCCGCCTTCAAATCCCAAAGTAATCCTAGGCTTTGCTGCATGGAAAGGGAGTCGATGCTTAGGTCTAAGTCCTTCAGATCACTGGAATAGTCTTGAGAAGGAAAGGCTTCCATCAATTCTCTGCTGATGAAGGGGGATCTTATGTAACCTCAGGTTAGACAGGGCGAGCATTTCTTGAACCCTCTCCAGGAGGCTGACTGCAACCTCAGTTGTTGGTGTGGACTTCAGACAGACGTCAACGTAGAAGTCCTTTTCTATGAAGGATCTGACATCTGACCCGTACTCTTCTTTGCCCTCTTTGGCAGAGTTTTGAAGGCCGTAGATAGCGACTGCCGGGGATGGACTGTTCCCGAAGGTGTGAACCCTCATCCGGTACTCTGTGAGGTCCTTATTGGGGTTGTTGTCACGGTACCAGAAGAACCTCAAGTAGTTTCTGTGTTCCTTCTTGATGAGAAAACAGTGGAACATCTGTTGTATGTCAGCTATAAATGCCACCGTATCTCTGCGGAAACAGAGTAGCACTTCTAGAAGTCTGTTGTTGAGGTCTGGGCCTAACAGTAGGACATCGTTCAACGAGACATCTTTGCATTTGGTGCTTGAGTCGAATACCATTCTTGTCTGACCTAGCTTATTAGGATGGTACATGGTACAAGATTGGCAAGTACCAACACTTCTCTGAGTGTTGAAGTGCAGGTGCAATCTCTGCGTGGTTGTTCTGGAATATCTTTCCCATGATGGTAAAGAAATGTTCCTTCATCTCAGGTGACTTCTGAAGCTTTATCTGAGGGAGATGAATTGACTGTAGACCAGTTCCCTGTTGTTGGGTAGACGTCTTCTCTGGTGTCGGAATGGTAGCGGTGCAACCCAACTGTTTGACTTATCTTTGACTATCTCCCTATTTATGATGTCCAAGAACATCCCGTCTTCTATGGATCGCTGTCTTGTTGTCTTCCTTTATCCTAAGGAAAACTGTACATCCTATGTGGTCTTGTTCACCTTCACAGGCGTGGTCTTCGTTGGAAGGAGCTGAGAAAGGGCATGGCAGGGGAGTGCTGCTCGGTAACTCCTTTACCAGAAGACTATTATGACATGGCTGGTAGAGAGATGGACATCCATTTTCTAGCGTGCTGGTGAGCATACTGTTGACTAAGGTTGGCTTGTGCTCCTCCTAGACAGATGTCTCCTATGATGACCCATCCAAGGTCAAGCCTCTGTATGTATGGTGCATTCTGCAAGCCATTGATAATCTCTCTAGACTTGTGGGCTCTTAGTATATCTCTTCCCAAGAGTAGAGCTATAGGAGCTTCTGGGTCCAACTCAGGTATCAAGTGAGCTATACACTTCAGATTGGGGTGATGTATCGCCACCTCCGGTGAAGGTATCTCAGACTTGTTGTCGTGAATCTGGTTGCACGCCAGGATGGTCAGTAGCGATAAGCAGGTCTGGCCATCAATTGACTCCACTCTGTATACAGTTGCTTTCCTCCGCACCATCTCAACGGTATCTGAACACACCTTCAAGGAGTAGGGAGAAGCGGGGCCTACAATGTTGAAGCTATCGAAAAGATGGACTTGGCTAGAGACCTGTTACTTTGGTCATCCAGGATCGAGTAATATCTTGATCACTTTGTCCCTGTGACCTGCTAGGTAGACTCGGACAAGGCAGATTTTTGAACAGGATCTTCTTCCCACGAGACCTCCGCAGATCTCAGTACATTGACCTCGGGGGTGCCTTCATCAGTGTCCTTCTGCTTCCCATCGTGTGCCTCTGCTTGTGACAACACTTGTGGGGGTGGTCCAGGGTTAAAGGATGTATTGTGATCCATGTTGCTGCATTCTGCACATTTCACGCTAGCTTCACAATTCCAGCATTTGAAGCAGATGTTGTTTTCTTTGAGGAAACCTTAGGGTTCCTCTAAAGACTTCTCCTTGAAGGCTCTGCATTTTAGTAGAGGATGTGGTTTCCTGTGTAGCGGACATTGCTTGCTGACATCCTGAGGTCTGGTCTCTTATAGAGGGGGCTTATTCGTATTGTGAGGTGGACCTGTGAAAACAATATTAGTTTTGTGGACTTCCACTGGTGTCCTTCTGAGTTTGACACCGGGGCAGAGAAACATGACACAGTGAAGTCAAAACTAGGGTCATTTCTGATTTTAGCTTCTTTGTTAATAAATTCTACAGACACATAGAAAGGAGGCAACGGCAGATTGTGAGTTTGCTTATACCGTGAACCATACATGACCCATTTTTCTTGTAGGTTGTAAGGACGTTTTTGTACTATTGGATTGAACACCCCTAGCAGTATGCAAGAATGCCAATCTGGGCAAATATCCTTCCTCCTGGGCAACCTGTAACTCTATCAACAAGTCACTCAATTCTCTAAGCTTCTGATAACCTTTAGGCCCTATCTTAGGGAAATCATCAATTCTTTTGTATAAAGCATTCTCTATGACTTCAAGGGACCCATATATTTCATTAAGTCTTTTCCACACTTCGCGATGACCTTTGTGTGGATGCTATTAATGTTCCTTAGTCTTTTGGCATGCTCAACCAACTCGCTCCCAAGCCACTTTACTAGGAGATTTAACTCATCGCAACAGGGTAAGTCCAGACCCTAAACGGCATTCTGGAATGAGGCTCGCCATGACCTATAGTTCTTGGCTTTATCGGTGAACTTTACAAATCCTTTTGTAACCAGTTCTCAGCGAGCAAAGAACTTTGCAAAGTCCATGGTGGCTTGGTCGGTGCTGGTACAAGCTGGGGTGTTCTAGTCATGTCCAGTGTGTGGTGCATCAACATACCTGTTGGACGCTTCCGACTTCATATAGTCTGTACAGTACCTCCCTTTAGAGGAAAGTGTCTCTTTAAGTCAGGATGGGAGCTGTACCTTCTGCTAGGTGCGGAAGTAACTGTGGCCAACATCTCCATGCTGGGCGTCTTCTCAATTGAAGTAGGGAAGTTCAGGGTTGGTTGACTGGTAATCGGCGTAAGCTGATCGAATTGGTGCATCATAGCTGTCGTCTATGCCGGAATGTTGATCCCGATGGACGTACTCTGCAACACGTCGTGCTGGATCCTGCTGGACTACATCTGATCCAAGAACTTTGCAGTGTCTTTCATAGCCAGAGTTCCGTGTGGCGGGAATAACGTTGCACTTGCTGGGCGGCTGGGCTCTTGTTCCCTGAGGCTGTATGGCAGCTGCTGTTGTACCCGTATGCGATGCAGCATGGGCTATAGCGGACCGGTACAGTCTGTTCAACTAACGCCTGCGGCCAGATTCCATTTTTACTGTTCTGGCTTCCTCCACATGTGGTGCTGTGGATGTCTAGCATACAGCTTAAACCTCGTTCACTTCCCCAAGGAACAGCCTGCAGGATTCTGGCGTCTATATTTATTGAGGTGATGAACTTGATTGCGTGAACGATAATGTGGAAAAAAACAATAATACAAGTACAGAATAATCACAGTTAGTACTGGGTGTATTAAAGAAACTAGCACTAACACAGTGATAACACAGGTTACAGTCAACATGAGTAACTAGGGTAAAGGTCACTGCAGCAGGCTCTATTCTATACAGAATGTATCTATCTACCTGCATACAGTGTAAAAGGCATTAAATCAAATAGTGTATCTCAGAGCACAATACACTTCACTTTACGGTATTCTGCTCAGAAATACCTATATCTATATGCAATGCAAACATGCTAGCATGAAGAAATACAGGGTATAACACATCTCCTATCACAGAGTTCTCTCTGTATTAACGGCTGGATTATAACCTGTTCACACAGATTCTACACAAAAACATATAACTGCATTGCTCCTACCGTGTTTCCCCGAAAATAGGGCGCCCCCCGAAAGTAAGGCATGCTTGGGGGGGCACCCTACTTTCTAATATAAGACATCCCCCCAATTATAGGGCGTACCTGCGGTGCATGCTGCCGGTCACAGGACCGGGGCATGCATCTGTGTCCCCGCTCCCCGCTGTCCGGGCCCACCATTCTGTAGCTTTCAGAGCCCTGGAGCGCTCCGGTGCTCTCTGCTGGTCTCTGCCCCGACCATGAACCTTGCGCCAATCACAGCGCAAGAATCATGGGCCAGCTGACGTCAGTCCTGAGCTGTGATTGGCCCAGGGCTCCTGTGCTGTGATTGGGCCAGGGCTCCTGCGCTGTGATTGGCCCTGGGCTCCAGCGCTGTGATTGGCCTTGGGCTCCGGTGCTGTGATTGGCCCAGGGCTCCTGCGCTGTGATTGGCCCAGGGCACTGTGCACCACCAGCACCAAAGCAGCACCGCAGAGGAAAGAAAAGAAAGAAGTACAGTAAGAAAGTGAAAGTGTGTGTGTGAGATGTGTGTGTGCGTGTGTTTGATGTGTGTGTGTGTGTGAGATGTGTGTGTACACACATGCCAGGCTGCAGTGGGACACGGTACCGTATTGGGATGGGAGGCTGCTGCAGTGGGATACGGTACCGTACTGGGATGGGAGGCTGCTGTAGTGGGATACGGTACCATACTGGGATGGGAGGCTGCTGCAGTGGGATACGGTACCGTACTGTGATGGGAGGCTGCTGCAGTGCAGTTTTTTTTTTGGCTAATATAAGACACCCCCCGAAAATAAGACATGGCAGACTTTTTGGAGCAAAAAATAATATAAGATAGTGTTATTTTTGGGGAAACACGGTACTGGAACCATCTCATGAGAGGACAGCTGAAAGGAATGGAAAGCCAGATAATGTCTTATCTTCTCACTGAAGAAATGGGAAACTGTCTGCAAGGATCTCTTTCTCCTGGAAGAAGGAGGGGGGCAGTCACTTGGCACACACTATTGTTAAAGGGGACAGACTAAAGGGGGTGTCACACGCGTCAATATCGCCTGCACGATATCGTCTGCACGTGACGTTGCAGCGATATTGACGCGTGTGACATACTGCATCAACCAGCGATAAATCGCTGGTTGATGATCGCCAGGTTTCAGAACCAGCTCAGAAACCTGGCGATTGTCGCCCGGTGGACACGCAGCATCGCTGCGTGTGACACCGGGACTAGCGATATTCCAGCTCCCAGCGCCTCTCACAAGCGCTGGGAGCTGGTATCCAAGGTAAACTGCGGGTATCTAGGCAGCGCGCGCTGCCTAGATACCCGACTGTGTACCTTAGTTACCAGCCTCCTCCGCTCACCGGGTGGTATCCAAGGTACACTGCGGGTAACTAGGCAGCGCGGCTGCCTAGATACCCGACTGTGTACCTTAGTTACCAGCCTCCTCCGCTCACCGGGTGAGCGGAGCAGGCTGGTAACTAAGGTACACGTCGGGTATCTAGGCAGCGCGCGCTGCCTAGTTACCCGCAGTTTACCTTGGAGACCAGCCTGCTCCCGCTTCCAGCAGGCTGGCAGCGGGAGCAGGACGTCGTGGAAACGATATTTAAATCGTTTCCATGATGTCACTGGTCAATTGATCGCTGGTGAGTCTGTCTGTGTGACAGCTCACCAGCAATCAGCCGTCAATGTCGTCAGCGATCGTCTCGCTGACGACATTGACGCGTGTGACACCCCCTTAAGAGCTCTGCTAGATCATGTTTAAGAGGTAACTGATTACCTTTACACATCATAACTAGTATAACTCTATGAATATTTTCTTAGCTGCTCATGAATGGGCAGAACACACAGGCAATGATGAATGCCTTTGCTGCTGCCAGTGTCCCAGACAGTGTAGTGTGTTGGGCCTCCTACCACAGATATCCTATTGATGGCACTGTTTTTTTTGACTGATCAACAAAATGTAACTGATCAACCAAACTTACGGGCTTCTTCACATTCCAGTTTAACTGTAATTAGGGATGAGAGAGTACCTTAATATTCGTGTTCGCTATACTCGCAACGAGTAGGTACCGGTACTTGCTACTCGTTGTGAGTATAGCGAGTACAAATACTTTTGCAGGGTATCTATAGATACACTGCGAAAGTAGCCTAAAAGTGAATAAAAGTTGTTAAAAAATAATAAAATTACATACTCACCTGTCCGACGCCTGCACAGGGACCGGCAGATAAGACATCCGATCGCTGGACAAGGACCTGTCACTACCAGCCAATCAGATGGCGCCATGTCACAACTACGTCATCACTAGTGGTCACCTGATTGGCCAGTTTGCAAAGTCCTGACAGTACATCTAGGACCTTGCAAATTGGCCAATCAGGTGGCCGCTAGCGATCACGTGGTTGTGACGTGATCTGATTGCTACCGGCCATCTGATTTTCTGGTAGTGACAGGTCCTTGTCCAGCGATCCAATGTCTTCTCTGCCGGTCCCGATGCAGGTGTCGGAAGGTGAGTATGTAATTTTATTATTATTGTTTAACAACTTTTAATTACTTTTAGGCTACTTTCGCAGTGTATTAGGACTACTCTCTACTTCCGAGTACACATAAGTACTCGGAGAGTAGCGAGTAGCCCAAATATCGTTACTATTCGGCTAATACCGAATAGTAGCGAGTATACTCGCTCATCCCTAATTGCAATGTACACAATGTCTTATAGGTGGCTATGGTTTTGAGACAAACTTACAGAATCACAGACAGTCAGACAGACTGGATAGGGCTTTTGTATAGTACATGAGCAAGCAGTAAGATGCTCGAATGCCGACCAAAAGCACAGTGCTGCTGGACTGGGTTCTTGATCCTGCAAAAGCATAAAGATTTGGATACTTGGGGAGCCAGTGGGAGGGTGAAAATGTTGCTTGTTACATTGTGTATTAATGCTGGGTACATCCTATATGCCTTTGACTGTTGGGGATTCGATAAAGTCTTGTGTGGTTCTCTAACCCTGTGTTGTCTGAATAGTGTTTTGTCCACGGATAAGGAGTTCAGGCGTTCACTGAGATGAGCCCTGGGTTCATGCGGTCTTTCTAAAGGCGGCCAGGCTAGCAGACGAGAGCACTCAGTGACCTCCATGCCTCCAGTGGCAGTGTTGGGATACTGCAAAGCCTGGCTCATCCAGGGGAGCTGCAGTGGACTGGTGTTCATGGACACTGTCCAAAGGCACAACAACCAGAGAGGGAAACAGGCATATTCAACAGGCCATAGGTGAGGCATACAGACTTTAGATGCCGCCATATCAAACATTATCAGCTCCCCTGGGTATCGCCTGAGGAAGACAGACTAACACTGTTGAAATGCGTTGTGGAAAGCAAAGATTTAAATAAAGGTTTGTTAACCCGTATCTGGTCTAATACTTTCGCAGGGGTGCACAACCCCATTTGGTGAGTGGCTACACAAGCCCTAAATTTTATTCCCAATCCATGTAGCATATTGCACCCCCATAGTTCTCCATATAGTATAATGCACACCACGTAGCCCTCCATATATTATAGTGCACCCCCAATAGTTCTCCATATAATATAATGCACCCCCATTGCTCACAAAATAATAATCTTATATATAAAACCCGAAGGCCACTTCCGGTCTATCCGCTCAACTTCCGTGATGGCCTGCGCCCTGTGACAAAGACCGGAAACGGAAGTAGCAGACCCACGAGCGGTGAGCGCGTAGCGCTCACCGCGAGCCGCTGTCAAAATGGCACAGCGCCTCGCAGTGGGCGCTAAAGCGCCACCACTCGCCGTTATCCCGCCACCGGCCCTGCACACAGCCCCGTGTGCGCCCATCCACATCCGGCCCACAGCCCCCGCTGCCCCATCACCCCCCTGCCTGTCACCATAGCCATCCTCCACTGCCTTCCCCCCGCTGCCCCATCACCCCCCTGCCTGTCACCATAGCCATCCTCCACTGCCTTCCCCCCGCTGCCCCATCACCATAGCCATCCTCCACTGCCTTCCCCCCGCTGCCCCATCACCCCCCTGCCTGTCACCATAGCCATCCTCCACTGTCCGGTCACCCCCAGCCTATCACCACTGCCCCTCCGCTCCCCGATCGCCCCCCTCCACTCTCCGGTCACCCCCCGCCTCTCAGCACAGACCCCCTCCACTGTCCGGTCACCCCCCCCCTTACCACAGCTCCCTCCAGCCACACGCGATCTCTCTTCATCCTGCTTGAGGACCTTTGATGACGTCACGATGATGGGTGGAGTCACAGATCACATGACCGTGACGTCATCAAAGGTCCTGTCCCGATCTAACCTCCTCTGCCTATTCATCCCCCTGCGCTGCACACTGACCCACGATCTGCCCACTGACCCCCACTCTGACCCTGACCCTGCTCTGCCCACCCACCCCCACTCTGACCACTGACCCCCACTCTGACCCTGCTCTGCCCACCCACCCCCACTCTGACCACTGACCCCCACTCTGACCCTGCTCTGCCCACCCACCCCCACTCTGACCACTGACCCCCACTCTGACCCTGCTCTGCCCACCCACCCCCACTCTGACCACTGACCCACACTTTGCCCCTGACCCTGCCCACTCACCCCCACTCTGACCACTGACCCTCACTCTGCCCACTCACCCCCCAACTCTGCCCCCCTCACCCCCTCTCTGCCCCCCTCACCCCCACTCTGCACACTGACCCCCACTCTGTCCCTGCTCTGCCCACTGACCCCCACTCTGACCACTGACCCCCACTCTGACCACTGACCCCCACTCTGACCACTGACCCCCACTCTGACCACTCACCCCCAAACTCTGCCCACTCACCCCCCTACTCTTCCCCCTGAACCCCTCTCTGCCCCCTCACCCCCACTCTGCACACTGACCCTCTCTCTGCCCCTGACCCTGCTCTGCCCACTGACCCCTACTCTGCCCACTCACCCCCAAACTCTGCCCACTCACCCTGCTCTGCCCACTCACCCCCACTCTCTGCCCACTCACCCCCTCTCTGCCCACTCACCCCCTCTCTGCCCACTCACCCCCACTATGCCCACTGACCATGCTCTGCCCACTCACCCCCTCTCTGCCCACTCACCCCCACTATGCCCACTGACCATGCTCTGCCCACTCACCCTGCTCGGCCCATTGACCCCTCACACTGGCCACTCATCCTGCTCTGCCCACTCACCCCTCACTGCCCACTGACCCCTCACACTGACCCTGCTCTGCCCACTGACCATCCTCTCCCCACTGACCCCTCACTGACCCTGCTCTGCCCACTCGCCCTGCTCAGCCCACTGACCCCTCACACTGCCCACTGACCCTCCTCTGCACACTGAACATGCTCTGCCCACTGACCCCTCAATGCCCACTCACCCTGCTCTGCCCACTGACCCTGCTCTGCTCACTGACCACTCACACTGCCCACTCACCCTGCTCTGCCCACTGACCCCTCACACGCCCCACTGACCCTGCTCTGCTCACTGACCACTCACACTGCCCACTCACCCTGCTCTGCCCACTGACCCCTCACATGCCCCACTGACCCTGCTCTGCCCTCTCACCCCTCACACTGACCCTGCTCTGCCCACTGACCCCTCACACTGCCCACTGACCCCTCACACTGCCCACTCACGCCTCACACTGCCCACTGAACATGCTATGCCCACTTACCCCTCACACTGCCCACTGACCATGCTTTGCCCACTGACCCCTCACACTGCCTACTGACCCTGGTCTGCTCATTTACTCCTGCTCTGCCCACTCACCCCTGCTTTTACCACTCACCCTGCCCACTGACCACCCTCTGTTCACTCACCCCCCGATCTGCCCTTTCACCGTGCCCACTCACCCATGCTCTACCCACTGACCCTTCTCTGCCCACTCACTGTGCCCACTGACCCCTGCTCTGCCCACTGACTGTGCCCAATAACCCTTGCTATGCCCACTAAACCCTGCTCTGCCCACTCAACCCCGCTCTGCCCGCTGACCCCTGCTCTGCTCACTGACTGTGCCCACTCACCCCTGCTCTGCCCACTCACCCCTGCTTTGCCCACTCACCCCCAAACTCTGCCCACTCACCCCCAAACTCTGCCCACTCACCCACTCTGCCCACTCACCCTGCTCTGCCCACTCACCCCCACTCTCTGCCCACTCACCCCCTCTCTGCCCACTCACCCCCTCTCTGCCCACTCACCCCCACTATGCCCACTGACCATGCTCTGCCCACTCACCCTGCTCGGCCCATTGACCCCTCACACTGGCCACTCATCCTGCTCTGCCCACTCACCCCTCACTGCCCACTGACCCCTCACACTGACCCTGCTCTGCCCACTGACCATCCTCTCCCCACTGACCCCTCACTGACCCTGCTCTGCCCACTCGCCCTGCTCAGCCCACTGACCCCTCACACTGCCCACTGACCCTCCTCTGCACACTGAACATGCTCTGCCCACTGACCCCTCAATGCCCACTCACCCTGCTCTGCCCACTGACCCTCCTCTGCTCACTGACCACTCACACTGCCCACTCACCCTGCTCTGCCCACTGACCCCTCACATGCCCCACTGACCCTGCTCTGCTCACTGACCACTCACACTGCCCACTCACCCTGCTCTGCCCACTGACCCCTCACATGCCCCACTGACCCTGCTCTGCCCTCTCACCCCTCACACTGACCCTGCTCTGCCCACTGACCCCTCACACTGCCCACTGACCCCTCACACTGCCCACTCACACCTCACACTGCCCACTGAACATGCTATGCCCACTTACCCCTCACACTGCCCACTGACCATGCTTTGCCCACTGACCCCTCACACTACCTACTGACCCTGGTCTGCTCATTTACTCCTGCTCTGCCCACTCACCCCTGCTTTTACCACTCACCCTGCCCACTGACCACCCTCTGTTCACTCACCCCCCGATCTGCCCTTTCACCATGCCCACTGACCCCTGCTCTGCCAACTGACCGTGCCCACTCACCCATGCTCTACCCACTGACCCTTCTCTGCCCACTCACTGTGCCCACTGACCCCTGCTCTGCCCACTGACTGTGCCCAATAACCCTTGCTATGCCCACTAAACCCTGCTCTGCCCACTCAACCCCGCTCTGCCCGCTGACCCCTGCTCTGCTCACTGACTGTGCCCACTCACCCCTGCTCTGCCCACTCACCCCTGCTCTGCCCACTGATTTTTCCCACTAACCCCTGCTGTGCCTACTGACTGTGCCCACTGACCCCTGCTCTGCCCAATCACTCTGCCCACTAACCCCTGCTCTGACCACTGACCCCCGCTATTACCCTGCTCTGACCACTGACGCCCCAATCCTGCTCACTGACCCTGCTCTGCCCATTCACCCACCACTCTGCCCACTCACCCCCGCTCTGCCCACTGACCCTGCTCTGCCTACTTACCCCCCCCCCCCCTCTGGCTACTGACCATGCCCACTGACCCCAGCTCTGCCCACAGACCCCAGCTCTGCCTACTGACCCTGCTCTGACTACTGATTATGCCCACTCACCCCTGCTCTGCCCAATGACTGCCCACTAACCCCTGCTCTTCCCACTCATCCCCCACTCTGCCCACTGACCCCGCTTTGCCCACTCACCCCCAGCAGATCGGTTTCCCAGCCAACGACAGCTCCTGTCCTGCCACCTACAAGACGGGTGGAGCGAGCCGCCGCAGGGTAAGTATCCTCACTGAGGTTTTTTTTATTTTTATTATCACCATGAAGGAGCGGGGGCGGGGGGTGTGCAGCCCCAGAGGGAGGGAGGGAGGCGCGCGCCACAGAGACTGGAGGCCCAGAGGGACGGCTGCCGCGCGGAGCGGAGGGGGTCAGGAGGAGCGCCTCCATCCTGCCCCCCCTATCCATCCTGCCCCCCCTATCCATCCTGCCACCCCCTATCCATCCTGCCACCCCCTATCCATCCTGCCACCCCCAACACCATCCTGACACCCCCAACACCATCCTGACACCCCCAACACCATCCTGCCCCCCGACTCCATCCGCACCCCCATCACCATTCTCACCCCCATCCAACATCCTGCCCCGCCGCCTACATCCTCCCCCCTCCCCCACCACCATCCTGCCCTGCCGTCTCCATCCTGCCCTGCCGTCTCCATCCTGTCCCCCCTTCCCGCTACATCCTGACCCGCTCGCTCCATCCTGCCCCACTTGCTCCATTCTGCCCCCCCAACACAATCCTGCCCCCCCTCCCCTCCTCAGCTGATCGCTTGCCCAGGCAACTACAGGTCCTAAAGGCCTGTAGGACCTACAAGGCGGAGGTGTGGAGCGAGCCGCCGGACAGGTGAGTATCCTCACTGAGGATTTTTTTATTTTTACTGTGGACGACCGGGGGCCAGGAGGAGTGGGGGACCGCGGTCACCGCAGTATTGCCATATACCATAGTGCTGCTATACATGTGCTATAATGTACAGCCATATACCATAGTGCTGCTATACATGTACTGTAATGTACCGCCATATACTATAGTGCTGCTATACATTTACTATAATCTACCGCCATATACTATAGTGCTGCTATACATGTACTGTAATGTACCGCCATATACCATAGTGCTGCTATACATGTGCTCTAATTACCACCATATACCATCGTACTGCTATATATATATATCTTATATATAAAACCCGAAGGCCACCTCCTGCCAATCCGCTCAACTTCCGTGATGGCCTGCGCCCTGTGTCAAAGACCGGAACCGGAAGTACCAGACTCACGAGCGGTGAGCGCATAGCGATCACCGTGAGCCGCTGTCAAAATGGCACAGCGCCTCGCGGTGGGCGCTAAAGCGCCACCACTCCCCCTTATCCCGCCACCGTCCCTGCACAGAGCCCCGTCTGCGCCCACCCACATCCGGCCCACAGCCCTGCAGCTCACCGCCCACTCTCCATCAGGGACCGCCATCCCGCCACTGGCTCCGCACACAGCCTGGTGTGCGCCCACCAACATGCGGGAACCGGCCCGGACCGGCCCACACTCCGGTGTGCGGCCTCCGCCGCCACCGCTCCCAGTCCTGCCGCTCTCTCCACACACCCGGTGACTCTCCTCCATCACGGAGCTAGCCCCGCCCGCACTCCGGGGCCGGCCTCCGGAACCGCCGACAGCCCAGTGAGTGTTCAGCCCTCCAGCCTCCGTTCTCCTCTGCCCCCCCAGCCTCCGTTCTCCTCTGCCCCCCCAGCCTCCGCTCTCCTCTGCCCCCCAGCCTCCGCTCTCCTCTGCCCCCCAGCCTCCACCCCCTCCCTCCTCTGACCCCTCCCTCCTCTAACCCCTCCAGTTTCTGCCTCCTCCGTCCTCTGCCTCCTCCCTCCTCTGCCCCCTCCAGCCTCTGCCCCCTCCAGCCTGTGCTGCACTCACTGCTGACCACTGAGCCACCGCACTTTCTGCTGACCACTGAGCCAACGCACTCTCTGCTGACCACTGAGCCACCGCACCTCTCTGCTGACCACTGAGCCACCGCACTCGCTGCTGACCACTGAGCCACCGCACTCGCTGCTGACCACTGAGCCACCCCACTCACTGCTGACCACTGAGCCACCCCACTCACTGCTGACCACTGAGCCACCCCACTCACTGCTGACCACTGAGCCACCCCACTCACTGCTGACCACTGAGCCACCCCACTCACTGCTGACCACTGAGCCACCCCATCACTGCTGACCACTGAGCTAGCCCACTCACTGCTGACCACTGAGCCAGCCCACTCACTGCTGACCACTGAGCCACCCCACTCACTGCTGACCACTGAGCCACCCCACTCACTGCTGACCACTGAGCCACTGCACTCACTGCTAACCACTGAGCCACCGCACTCACTGCTGACCACTGAGCCACCGTATACTCTGCTAACCACTGAGCCGCCTGTATACACACAATTAATTTCACAGCACTCCCCTATTACTAAATAAACTCTATATAGATTCTAGACTACCCGATTCTTTAGAATCGGGCCACCATCTAGTACTAATTATAATAATAACTAGATGGTGGCCCGATTCTAAAGAATCGGGTAGTCTAGAATCCATATATAGTTTATTTACTAATAGTTACGGGAGTGCGGTGAAATGAATTGTGTGTATACAGGCGGCTCTGTGGGTAGCAGAGTATATGGTGGCTCAGTGGTTAGCAGTGAGTGCGGTGGCTCAGTGGTTAGCAGTGAGTGCGGTGGCTCAGTGGTTAGCAGTGAGTGCGGTGGCTCAGTGGTTAGCAGTGAGTGCGGTGGCTCAGTGGTTAGCAGTGAGTGCGGTGGCTCAGTGGTTAACAGTGAGTGCGGTGAGATTGGTCAGCGCAGCGGCGTGGGCAGAGTGGTCAGCGCAGCGGCGTGGGCAGAGGAGAGGGGGCAGAGGCGGCTGGGCAGAGGACAGGGGGCAGAGGCGGCTGGGCAGAGGACAGGGGGCAGAGGCGGCTGGGCAGAGGACAGGGGGCAGAGGCGGCTGGGCAGAGGACAGGGGGCAGAGGACAGGGGGCAGAGGACAGGGGGCAGAGGCGGCTGGGCAGAGGACAGGGGGCAGAGGTTGCTGGGCAGAGGACAGGGGGCAGAGGCGGCTGGGCAGAGGACAGGGGGCAGAGGCGGCTGGGCAGAGGACAGGGGGCAGAGGCGGCTGGGCAGAGGACAGGGGGCAGAGGCGGCTGGGCAGAGGACAGGGGGCAGAGGCGGCTGGGCAGAGGACAGGGGGCAGAGGCGGCTGGGCAGAGGACAGAGGGCAGAGGCGGCTGGGCAGAGGACAGGGGGCAGAGGACAGGGGCAGGGGACAGGGGGCAGAGGACAGGGGGCAGAGGATACAGAGGGGGCAGAGGACACAGAGGGGGCTGAGGACACAGAGGGGGCAGAGGACACAGAGGGGGCAGAGGACACAGAGGGGGCAGAGGACAGGGGGCAGAGGACACAGAGGGGGCAGAGGAGACAGAGGGGGCAGAGGAGACAGAGGGGGCAGAGGACAGGGGGCAGAGGAGACAGAGGGGCAGAGGACAGGGGGCAGAGGACTCAGAGGGGGCAGAGGACAGGGGGCAGAGGACACAGAGGGGGCAGAGGACACAGAGGGGGCAGAGGACACAGAGGGGGCAGAGGACAGGGGGCAGAGGACACAGAGGGGGCAGAGGACACAGAGGGGGCAGAGGACACAGAGGTGCCAGAGGACAGGGGGCAGAGGACACAGAGGGGGCAGAGGACAGGGGGCAGAGGAGACAGAGGGGGCATAGGACAGGGGGCAGAGGAGACCGAGGGGGCAGAGGACAGGGGGCAGAGGAGACAGAGGGGGCAGAGGAGACAGAGGGGGCAGAGGACAGGGGGCAGAGGACACAGAGGGGGCAGAGGACAGGGGGCAGAGGACACAGAGGGGGCAGAGGACACAGAGGGGGCAGAGGACAGGGGGCAGAGGACACAGAGGGGGCAGAGGACAGGGGGCAGAGGACACAGAGGACGCAGAGGACAGGGGGCAGAGGACGCAGAGGACAGGGGGCAGAGGACGCAGAGGACAGGGGGCAGAGGACGCAGAGGACAGGGGGCAGAGGACGCAGAGGACAGGGGGCAGAGGACGCAGAGGACAGGGGGCAGAGGACGCAGAGGACAGGGGGCAGAGGACAGGGGGCAGAGGACGCAGAGGACAGGGGGCAGAGGACGCAGAGGACAGGGGGCAGAGGACGCAGAGGACAGGGGGCAGAGGACGAAGAGGACAGGGGGCAGAGGACGCAGAGGACAGGGGGCAGAGGACAGGGGGCAGAGGACACAGAGGACAGGGGGCAGAGGACAGGGGGCAGAGGACGCAGAGGACAGGGGGCAGAGGACACAGAGGACAGGGGGCAGAGGACGCAGAGGACAGGGGGCAGAGGAGGCAGAGGACAGGGGGTAGAGGAGGCAGAGGACAGGGGGCAGATGACGCAGAGGACAGGGGGCAGAGGACGCAGAGGACAGGGGGCAGAGGACGCAGAGGACAGGGGGCAGAGGCGGCTGGGCAGAGGACAGGGGGCAGAGGAGAGGGGGCAGAGGCGGCGGGCAGAGGTCCAGGGGGCAGAGGACACAGAGGGACAGGGGAGAGACAAGAGGGAGAGACCAGGGGGCAAGACGGCAGGACAGAGGGCAGAGCAGGGAGAGCAGAGGGCAAGCAGGGCAGACACAGAGCAGAGAGGGAGAAGGCAGGGGGCAAGGAACAGGCAGGAGGCAAGACGGGCAGGACACAAGGGGAGAGCAGGGCAGAGGAACAGAGGGCAGAAGGGCAGAGACAGGGAGGACAGGGACAGGCAAGACAGGCAGGGCAGGCGAGGAGGGGCAAGGACAGGGCAGAGGACAGGGGAGAGGACAGGGCAGAGACAGGCGAGACAGGGCAGGGAGGCAAGCAGGGGGGAGAAGGCAGCCAGAGGACAGGGGAAGCGCAGAGACAGGCAGAGAGGGCAAGACGGGCAGGCACGAGAGGGGAAGGAAGGGCAGGCAGAGGACAGGGGCAGAGGAAGAGGGCAAGCCAGAGGAGGCAGGCGAGAAGGAGAGGGAGAAGGGGGAAGAGCGGGGGAGAGACAGGCAAGGCAGAGGGGGCAGGCAAAGGGGCAGAGACAGGGGCAGAACAGGGGCAAGACGGGGGAGGCAGGCAGGGAGGGGGAGCAAGGACAGGGGCAGGAAGGGGCAGACGCAGAGAAAGGGGCGAAGGAGGGAGAGCAGGAAGGGCAGGACCAAGGGCAGGACAAGGGGAGACAGAGGACGGGCAGGCAGGGGCAGAGGAGGGCAGGACCAGACAGGCGAGGCAGGGCAGGACGCAAGAGGGCAGAGGACAGAGGACGGCAGGGCGCAGGACAGGCAGAGACGCGAGGACGGGCAGGAGGCAAGACGGAGGCAAGGAGGAGGCAGGCAGGCAGGGACAGAGACAGGGAGGACCGGCGGGAGAGGGCAGAGGACAGGGGCAGAGGAGGGCAGGGGCAAGCAGGCGGGGCGGGAGGAGGAGGAGAGGGACGGGCACGAGGGGGCGGGGCGAGGACAGGGCGGGGCAGAGGCGCAGGGCAGAGGGCGAGGCGGCGGGCAGAGGCGGGGGAGAGGGAGGCAGGCAGAGGACAAGGGGGCAGAGGCAGGGGCAGAGGACACAGCAGGACAGGGCAGAGCAAGGGGCAGAGGGGGCAGAGGGCAAGAGGGGGCAGAGGACAGGCAGGGAGGGGCAAGGCACGAGGGACAGGGGGCAGAGGACGAGGGCAGGGGCAAGAGGCGAGGGACAGGGCGAGAAGGGACAGGGGCAGAGGACAGGGGGCAGGAGGGCAAGACAGGGGCGAGGCGGCGGGCAGAGGACAGGGGGCAGAGGCGGTGGCAGAGGACAGGGCAGAGGGGGGCAGGGACAGGGGGCAGGGGACAAGGGGCAGGGGAGCAGGGGGCAGAGGACAGGGGCAGAGGACAGAGGAGGGACAGGGGGCAGAGGGTGGCAGAGGACAGGGGACAGGGCAGGGGGCAGAGGACAGGGGGCAGAGGACACAGAGGGGCAGAGGACAGCAAGGGAGGAGAGGACAGGGGGCAGGACAGAGGGGGCAGAGGACAGGGGCAGAGGACACAGAGGGGGAGAGGACAGGGGGCAGAGGAACAGAGGGGCAGAGGACAGGGCAGAGGACAGGCAGAGGCAGAGGAAGGGGCAGAGGACACGAGGGGCAGAGGACAGGGGGCAGGACAGGGGCAGAGGACAAGGGGGCAGAGGACAGGGGCAGAGGACAAGGGCAGGGGCAGAGGACAGGGGGCAGAGGACACAGGCAGGGGGCAGAGGACAGGGGGAAGGGGACAGGGGGCAGAGGACAGGGGCAGAGGACAGGGGGCAGAGGACCAGAGGGGCAGAGGGCAGAGGAGAGGACAGGGGGCAGGGCAGAGACAGGGGGCAGAGGACAGGGGACAGAGGCAAGAGGACAGGGGCAGAGGCAAGAGGACAGGGGCAGAGGGACGCAGAGGACAGGGCAGAGGGGCAGAGGACAGGGGCAGAGGGCAGAGGACAGGGGGCAGAGGACAGGGGGCAGAGGACGGGGGCAGAGGACACAGAGGACAGGGGCAGAGGACAGGGGAGAGGCGCAGAGGACAGGGGCAGGGACGAGAGGACAGGGGGCAGAGGACCAGAGGACAGGGGGCAGAGGACAAGGGACAGGGGCAGAGGACACAGAGACAGGGGCAGAGGACAGAGCAGGGGGCAGAGGACAGGGGGCAGAGGACGCAAGGACAGGGGGCAGAGGACGCAGAGGACAGGGGGCAGAGGACGCAGAGGACAGGGGGCAGAGGACGCAGAGGACAGGGGGCAGAGGAGGCAGAGGACAGGGGGCAGAGGAGCAGAGGACAGGGGGCAGAGGAGGCAGAGGACAGGGGGCAGATGACGCAGAGGACAGGGGGCAGAGGACGCAGAGGACAGGGGGCAGAGGACGCAGAGGACAGGGGGCAGAGGCGGCTGGGCAGAGGACAGGGGGCAGAGGAGAGGGGGGCAGAGGCGGCTGGGCAGAGGTCAGGGGGGCAGAGGCGGCTGGGCAGAGGACAGGGGGCAGAGGGCGGCTGGGCAGAGGACAGGGGGCAGAGGCGGCTGGGCAGAGGACAGGGGGCCGAGGACAGGGGGCAGAGGACAGGGGGCAGGGGACAGGGGGCAGAGGACAGGGGGCAGGGGACAGGGGGCAGGGGACAGGGGGCAGAGGACAGGGGGCAGGGGACAGGGGGCAGGGGACAGGGGGCAGAGGACAGGGGGGCACACAGGCTGGAGGTCAGTTGGGGGCACACAGGCTGGAGGTCAGTGGGGGCACACAGGCTGGAGGTCAGTGGGGGCACACAGGCTGGAGGTCAGTGGGGGCACACAGGCTGGAGGGCAGAGCAGTGTGTATGGCTGCAGACTTACCGGTGGCCAGGCGTCGGGTGTAGGAGGAGAGGAGGGGCGGGCAGAGCTGCAGGAGAGGAAGTCCCGCCCTCCCTCCTCTCCAGGGGCTCGGCAGGGAGCACGGGCCCCCCCCCCCAGTGTGTAGCTACTGGCTGGAGGGCAGAGGGTGGAGGGGAGTGGCTGGAGGGCGCACGGAACTTCCGAGATCGGAACGTTCCGTGTGCCGGTGCCTGTAGCCGGGGGGCAGCCCGGCTACAGTGCACTGGATGAGCCTGGGCGAAGACCATCACGGAAGTGGGCGTGGCCTTTTCCGGAAGTGGCCTTCGGGTTTTATATATAAGATAATTAAAATTTAAAAAAAAACGCAGTACAAAGCAGAAGAGAAAACTGGCAGAAGAAAGCTCTGCAGGGACAATTCCTAGAGAAAATCGAGGGTAAAGTCGACAAAGTAAAAACCTGGTTGTGGCTCACTAATGGAACATTAAAAAAGGAAATAGTGATCTTAATTTTAGCAGCCCAAGAGCAAGCGATCTGCACAAATACAATTAAAGCCAGAATTGAAAAATCAACTACAAACCCCAAATGTCAACAATGCAAGGAAGCAGATGAGACAATAATAATATAATATAATATAATATAATAATGGATCATATACTAAGTTGCTGCAAGAGGATCGTGCAGACAGACTACAAGCAAAGGCAGAATCCAGCCACTCAGATGATTCAATGGAACTTGTGCCACAATCACCATCTTCCTGTCACAAAGAACTGGTGGATCATAAACCTGAAAAGGCTATTGAGAATGAACAAAACTACTATGGGACGTCTGAATTCAGACTGATAAAGTCTTGGAACACAATACTCCGGGCCTTACCATTGTAAGAAAAGGAAGTGTGGATCGTCGATGTGGCAATACCGGGCGACAGCAGGATTGAGGAGAAGCAACTGGAAAAACGTACACGATATGAGGATTTAAAGATCAAACTGCAAAGACTCTGGCACAAGACAGTGAGGTTGTTCCAGTGGTGATCGGCACAAGCCAGTGAAGGTGGTCCCAGTGGTGTTCGGCACGAGCCAGTGACGGTGGTCCTAGTAGTGATCGGCACAAGCCAGTGACGGTGGTCCCAGTGGTGATCGGCACAAGCCAGTGAAGGAGGTCCCAGTGGTGATCGGCACAAGCCGGTGAAGGTGGTCCCAGTGGTGATCGGCACAAGCCAGTGAAGGTGATCCCAGTGGTGTTCGGCACAAGCCAGTGATGGTGGTCCCAGTAGTGATCGGCACAAGCCAGTGATGGGGGTCCCAGTGGTGATCGGCACAAGCCAGTGACGGTGGTCCCAGTGGTAATCGGCACAAGCCAGTGACGGGGGTCCCAGTGGTGATCGGCACAATCCAGTGACGGGGGTCCCAGTGGTGATCGACACAAGCCAGTGAGGGAGGTCCCAGTGGTGATCGGCACAAGCCAGTGAGGGAGGTCCCAGTGGTGATCGGCACAAGCCAGTGAGGGTGGTCCGGGGCTGATCGGCACAAGCCTGTGAGGGTGGTCCCAGTGGTGATTGGCACAAGCCAGTGTGGGAGGTCCCAATGGTGATCGGCACAAGAGTGAAGGTGGTCCCAGTGGTATTCGGCACAAGACAGTGAGGGTGGTCCCGGTTGTGATCGGCACAAGCCAGTGACAGTGGTCCCAGTGGTAATCAGCACACTGGTTGCGGTACCTAAAAACCTTGGCCAGCACTTGAAAACAATTGGAGTTGGAGAATAATAATCTGTCAGCTGCAAAAGGCAAAAGGCCCCTACTGGGCTCTGCACGCATTATTCGCCGATATATCCCGCTGTCCTAGACACTTGGGAAGTTTCCGACTAGTGATTTAATACAAAATCCAGCATAATGATCTTATTTGCTATGTGTAACTGTTATAATAATAATAATGAATAATCATAAATTATAATGTGTTGCACACCATAGTTCTCAAGATAGTACTTCTCCCTTTCTGGTAGCATTATTGCCTCTTTTACACTTCTCTTTCAGTGATTGCATTATTACCTCTTCTATACTTCTCCCTTACTGGTAGCATTATTGCCCCTTTTATACTTCTTCCTCACTGCTAGCATTATTGCCCCTTTTATACTTCTCTCTTACTAGTATCATTACTGACCCCCTTATATTTCTCTCTCACTGGTAGAACTATTGCCCCTTTTATACTTCTACCTCACTGATATCAATATTGCCCCTTTTATTCTTCTCTCTCATTGGAAGCATTATTGCCCTATTTCTCATACCTCCCTTCACATAATTCCCTTCCCACCCCTCTCACTCCACCCTATACCCTCCTTCCCCATTAGTAACAGCAGTTTAGTTTTAGTATTTAGCTCCTCTCTATCTTCTATACAGGAGGGAGTGTGTATGTATGGAGCAGCTCCTCTCTCCTCCTCCCCTCTGGTCACTTGTAGGCCGCACTCTCCAGTGGAGGTGGATTTTGTGACTATGAGGACACCACAGGTTTTTCTGCTTCTTCACACAATGAGATGGCGAGATAGAGGTCAGTTATTATCTATTCAGCCTGTCCATTCTTTATGCAAACTGTGCCCACCAGGAATCTGCTAGCCGGACACATTGCCAGTCTGCCCAGGACTTCCATTTCTCTAAAGATTGGTCTTTTTCAGGATTATACTTTGAACTGAATGGACTTGTATCTTTATCAATTCTTCACCTAGGAGAAGGAAATCTGCCTTATACAGAGGGATTCCTATAGGTTCCAGACATCACACCTCGCTACCTGTGATTCCAGCAAAGCAGAATCCTATAGGACACTTGTATCGTCTCCGTATTACGGGATTTGGAAATAGAAGTAAAGTCTGTTTATCCTTTCTTACATATCACCTCTATGAGCTGAGCTCTCTGTGCCTCGCCCAGCACTCCCTCCTCAGGCAGGTATGGAGATCATATCCTGAGATGAGAGCCGGCTATATAAGCCTATTATAGTGTTAATAACGTTACCTGTGTGACCTGAACTTCTTGGATCCTTCAGTGCTGAGATGAAGGTTCTGAATGACTGAGGCTTGATGTCACCGCAGGTACGGCTCGCGTAGGGGACAATGAAGAAGCTGGACTTCATTGCACTGTGCACAGTTGTCTTCATCACAGGGGTAAGTCAACTATGTAGAAAACTTTATATGTGTTATCTTATTAGCTAAAGTCGTATTATGGTAATAAAGTGCCACTGGTAGAATAGACACCGGTCAGCCATTGTAGAGTTAACCAAAGCGGATAAGATCAGGTGTGACCACTCTTGGGTGCTAAGGGTTAAAACACTTAAGCTAGGGTCACGCATGTGGCAGGCTTTTTAACTCCTGAGCCAGTTTTAAGATTTTGAAAAGCTCAATACCGGAGCAGGAACCACTCCCCATAGGAGCCCATTATGGTAATCGGATTGCTCTACATGCAATCCGGTTACCGGCTCCAGATCTGCTGCCTGCGCTAAAAATCATGCAGGCTGCAGTTTTCGGAGCGGTTCTGGCAACCGCAAGGCGCTAACCGGATTGCTCAGGATGTGTAATCTGGAGCAATGCGGTTACCGTATACTTTGCTCATCCGTGCTGCCGCAGGGATGAACAAAGTGTTAACTGTGTATTCACACATTAAATATGTTTATTAGCTGTGGGCAACATGTCTCTAGGGGGTGCCCACCCTCCTTAGAGACATGCTGTCCACTTATGTCAGCATGTTAGGGGTTAATAAGCCATTGACAGTATAGCCGGCTATTGTCAGCTTTGTACTACTTTATGAATGACGCCGCGGCTCCTCACAGTGGAATAGATACTGTAAGTAATGTACGTATAGTATCTGCCGCTGTCCAGGGACCTGTAGGCATTTGCATTACATCTATGGCGGTGCGCCATTATACCCTATGGATTCGAATTCGCATGCGATTTTCACACAATCCAAGTGTGAAAATTGCATGCAAATCCCGCATCCACCCCTCAAGTGTGACCCTAGCCTGAGGTCCTTTTCACATCTAATGCAATAGTAAGAACTTGGCTCACCAGAATTTGTGGTGCACAAAAAATCTGTAAACTATAAGAAGCGTATAGTTGGCACACACTTATGAAGTTGAAAAAGAAGTTGGTATGAAGCAATAATGTTTTTTTCTTGCTTTATTTGCAAATTGTGTAAAGTCTCCCAACGTTTCGACTCACATCGAGTCTTCTTCAGGGAATAATCAAATTTACTATAACATATATGAAACAACAAAAAGATAATCAGATCAGGAGTAGCAAAACACAATAGTATACAGATTCACACATTGCAAGGATTAGAGCTATTACAGTTAAATACAACGTCCTACCTAGGACACTAATCCTCGGTAAAGAATGTATTTTTTGCAAGCAATGCTGTATAGCCCAGAGGTGTATCAACCATAGGCTAGGAGTTTAGAACAAGTTTTTTCCAGTAGATGCTAAACTGAGAAAACAGAGATAAAATGAACAAAAAGAACAACAGCCACATGGCATGTCTATGTATACAGGTTAAATATATACAGTAATTCCAATGGTGGTAGTACCGTCTAAAGGTGTGATCCTGGATATTCTATATAGGCATAAGCGCAATTGCGCAGAAAACAAAGTACATATCCTGGATAGCACTACATAAAAAACAAAGAAAATAAATGATAAACAAAAAGGTAGAAGGGAAGAGGAAAGGGAATAGAGGAAAATAGATATAAATACCTATGTAGACAATTGTGTCAAAAGTCCTGGAATAGTGTATCCCTGGACAAAGAAAACCTTAGTGGTAGGTATAAACAGTTAATCTTCTGTCAGGGAAAGAAAATGGAGAGAACACTATCATACAGGGAGTGTATATGGTTATACTTATCTTGTGAGTAAAGAAAAGGCTCACTGTGCAATTGCTTGTCAATTTGGAACTATCTGAACTAATGTGGTCGGGTATATGTCCCTAGAAAATTGGAGAGGGAATAAAATTAGGCTATGTAAGAGGATATCATCAATAAAGAAAGCTCAGCGTACCTACTTTGCGTCTCATTTAGGTACTGCTGCCCCTTTAAGAATGAGCCCTGCTGGCAAATAAGGACATCTAGTTAGGATGTTGGTGAAATTAAGATGAATGAAAAGTGTGAATCTGTCTGGGCCCCTGTAGCCTAGTTTACCTGTTGCGCCGGCTGTTTTGTCCTGGGGGTAGAGGGAACAACGTGAGGAGTGCTCTTTTATGTGCATTGCACATGTTAGAGCGGCGTGCTGTCGCGCTGCCCGGTCTCCGTCCGTAACCGGAAGTGCGCGGCAGAGTGACGTGGCGCGCAGGCGTGATGGGAGCTGGAACGCATGTGGACCGCAAGCTTAGAAGAAGCAGGATATCGCGCATGCGCGCTGGGGGAAATGTAGTAGAATGTATTTGGGCTGCCAGGATAGAGTCTGTGACTCGGGAAACAAGCGCCATAGGCGCAGCTGATTAAACTGTGTTTACCAAGCGCTAACAAGCGCTGTTATAAGCAGGATTGAATGCCAGAGAGTGCTTGTGAGGTCAGGTAAAGTAAGGCAGCAGACTTTAGACAGTATATGGAGTGACGTGGCGCGCAGGCGTGATGGGAGCTGGAACGCATGTGGACCGCAAGCTTAGAAGAATTCTTTCTACAGCTTAAGGGAACCGCTATGGGGTCTAATGTAGCACCCCCATATGCGAACATTTATATGTCTTACTTTGAGGACACTCATGTGTACAGTAATCAATTATTTCTCGATCACGTTTTGACATGGAAACGGTACATAGATGACGTTTTTTTTAGTCTGGAAGGGAGACGTTAACGACCTTAATGTCTTTTTTGATTACCTAAACACAAGAATTTCAGGCTTGACTTTTACGCTACACCACGACGAGACCAAGATTAATTTCTTGGACACGTTAGTCATTTACGATCCCATTCACACTTTTCATTCATCTTAATTTCACCAACATCCTAACTAGATGTCCTTATTTGCCAGCAGGGCTCATTCTTAAAGGGGCAGCAGTACCTAAATGAGACGCAAAGTAGGTACGCTGAGCTTTCTTTATTGATGATATCCTCTTACATAGCCTAACTTTATTCCCTCTCCAATTTTCTAGGGACATATACCCGACCACATTAGTTCAGATTGTTCCAAATTGACAAGCAATTGCACAGTGAGCCTTTTCTTTACTCACAAGATAAGTATAACCATATACACTCCCTATATGATAGTGTTCTCTCCATTTTCTTTCCCTGACAGAAGATTAACTGTTTATACCTACCACTAAGGTTTTCTTTGTCCAGGGATACACTATTCCAGGACTTTTGACACAATTGTCTACATAGGTATTTATATCTATTTTCCTCTATTCCCTTTCCTCTTCCCTTCTACCCTTTTGTTTATCATTTATTTTCTTTGTTTTTTATGTAGTGCTATCCAGGATATGTACATTGTTTTCTGCGCAATTGCGCTTATGCCTATATAGAATATCCAGGATCACACCTTTAGACGGTACTACCACCATTGGAATTACTGTATATATTTAACCTGTATACATAGACATGCCATGTGGCTGTTGTTCTTTTTGTTCATTTTATCTCTGTTTTCTCAGTTTAGCATCTACTGGAAAAAACTTGTTCTAAACTCCTAGCCTATGGTTGATACACCTCTGGGCTATACAGCATTGCTTGCGAAAAATACATTCTTTACCGAGGATTAGTGTCCTAGGTAGGACGTTGTATTTAACTGTAATAGCTCTAATCCTTGCAATGTGTGAATCTGTATACTATTGTGTTTGGCTACTCCTGATCTGATTATCTTTTTGTTGTTTCATATATGTTATAGTAAATTTGATTATTCCCTGAAGAAGACTCGATGTGAGTCGAAACGTTGGGAGACTTTACACAATTTGCAAATAAAGCAAGAAAAAAACATTATTGCTTCATACCAACTTCTTTTTTAACTTCATAAGTGTGTGCCAACTATACGCTTCTTATACTTTTCACATCTAAGGCCAGGTTCACACATCTGTTTTTGCCTTAAATCCGGTTTTGGGAACATTTTGGACATATGCATATGCATTAACGCATGTGTGTGCGTTTTTTTTTTTAACATGGGGACCCATGGGAAACGCATGCGTTAACACATGGCACATATAGGCACCTGCGTTAAAGCTTATGTGTTTTCATGAAAAAATGACTACGTCCCAAAATTTGCCAAAAACGTATACGTATACGTTTTTCTAAAGGCTTAAAAACGGATCTGTATGTGTGAACCTGGCCTAAGGCTGGTCTGCGTTTTGCTTCATTTGCGTTTCTATGTGTTTTTACCGCTAAAAATGCATCCAAAACACATGCGTCCTTGCCCCAATTGATTTCAATGGAAACGCATGCAAAAACGCATGTCATTTTCATCAATCGCAAAAACGCATGCGTTTTTGCAAACGCAGCCCAAAACGTGTCCTGCAACATTTTGGGCTACATTTGCAAAAAACGCATGTGTTCTTGTGTTTGCAGAAAATGGCATGCGTTTTTGCATGTTTTTTCATTGAAATCAATGGGGGCAAGGATGCATGTGTTTTGGGTGCATTTTTAGCGGTAAAAACGCATAGAAACGCAAATGAAGCAAAGGGCAACACAACATTAGATGTGCAACAGGCCTAAGGGTACCATTACACGTCGCAATATCGCAATGCAATATCGACAAAAAGTCACACTTCGTGGTCGTTGCAGTTGATATCGTTGGTGCGTTGTGTCGTGTAACAGGGCGGTGCGACTGCAATAAATCACAATATTGCTAGAAGATTGTGCAAGCCCTTCAACCGTGCAATATTGCATATGCGATCTGGCATGATCGTGCTGTGTGACGGCGCTACTACGATCTTGTTTGCAACTTCCCCTATTCACTCCAATGTTAATGCTCGGTCCCTGGGTTGCTCATACACAGCGTGGAAAAGGGGCGTACACCATCGTAGTTGCATTGCCTGCCGATATCTCCCTGTGTGACATCTACTATGCGATCTTGGACAAGAGCCAAAAACGTGCGCGATCCCGTGAAATTGTATGCGATATCAGAACGATATTGCGACGTGTAATGGTCCGCTAAGTTTCTGTGATATTGTGAGCTTAATTAGCCGGCAGAATGGAGTTAGATGAGGCTCTCTGTCTCCACACTGAGGCAGTCACTAACAAAGCCTCAGGGTGGGAGCCACATGCCAGCTGCAGCTTTCCTTATGAACAGTGAATAATGGGACCTCATCGCTGGCGACATTGACGGCTGATCGCTGGTGAGCTGTCACACAGGCAGACTCACCAGCAATCAGTGGACCAGCGACATCGTGGAAATGATTTAAATATCACTTCCACAATGTCTTGCTCCCGCTGCCAGGCTGTGGTAAGCGGGAGCAGGCTGGTCTCCAAGGTAAACTGCGGGTATCAAGGCAGCGCACGCTGCCTAGATACCCGATGTATACCTTGGTTACCAGCCTTCTCCACTTACAGGCTGGTACCCAAGGTACACAGCGGGTAACAGCGCGCGCTGCCTAGATACCCACAGTTTACCATGGATACCAGCTCCCAGCGCTTGCTGAGATGCGCCGGGAGCTGGCTTCTCGCTCGTCTCCCGGTGTCACACACAGCGATGCTGCGTGTCCACCGGGCGACCATCGCCAGGTTTTAGAGCAGGTTCTAAAACCTGGTGACCATCAACCAGCGATTTGCTTCGTCAAATTGGGGGTGTGTTCGTTGAATGATTGTCGAACCCCGTCTAACACCATTGAAAAAAATGGCAGGCAAACACAAACACATACAAACACATAGAAAACACATAGAAAACACCTTCTAAAGTGTCCAAAAGGTGACAAACTTCTCAGAAGACACAACAAACACATGGAAAAGTGACAAGTACATATACAAATGCGAAAAGAAAAGAGATGGACGAGTAAAAGGAGGAGACACAGATATAGGCATGTCATGCCCTTCTAAAATCATGTAAAACACAGCAAGGGGACTCCAACAAGAGTCTCCATTTTTAACAAAAATTTGGGCACAGACACCACTTAAGTGGCATCAATTGCCCCACAGTTGCAAACTTAAAATGGTTACTTTCATGAAGCGCATTCAAAAATCCACAAGCCTTTAGTCTCCCCAGGATGACACAGAGGTTGAAAAGTCCTTGCGGATCCATGCCTTGTTCATCTTGATGAACTTTAGTCTGTCCACATTCTCACTGGACAGAAGCGTGCGCCTTTCTGTCAGCACTTCACCAGCAGCGCTGAAGACACGATCTGAGAGAACGCTGGCTGCGGGGCACAATAAGATCTCCAAGGCGTGAGTGGCGAGCTCAGGCCATTTTTCCAGATTGGAAGCCCAAAATGAGCAAGGGTCCAGTTCCCCAGTCATGGAATTGATGTTAACTTTTAGATACTCCTGTACCATCCTCTCTAGGCATTGACTATGTGTCAGACTTCTTGTCTCCTCTGGTCTAAAAAATTTGTTAAACGATTCTACAAAATTGCTGTTACCACCAGATACGGTGTTACTATTACGGTTTGAGTGATGACTCGACAGTCCCACAGTTGGCAAGTTACAACTGTGAGATTCACTACATGCACCACTCGTGGTTTGTGAAAAATCAGATCTAAAGGCCCCGTCACACGGGGCGACATCGCCGCCAATTACATAGGCAACGTAGGGGCGTGGCCTATCGGCGACGACATCGCCCCTACGTTGTAAAGGGGCGATGTCGGCGCCGCCGGGAGGTCATTTGGTTTTAGAGCAGTGCTCTGAAACCAGGCGGCCGATCTGGGGTGATGTGCACACATCGCCCCATGTAACCGGCCACCGGCAACCTGTCACGCAATAGGAGACATAGGCTCCCATTGTCCTGCATCGCCGCTGGGGTTTTCAGACACCCCGGCGGCTATGCCGCCTGTCAGCTCGCCAGCGCGGCACTGGAGATGTCGCCCCATGTAAATGGGGGATGGCGACGCTGGCGGGGCGCCAAAAACGTGCGCGCACCTGCCAGTCGCGGCCGACATCTCCAGCCTCGTTGCCAGGTGTGACGGGGCCTTAAGATTCTGTAACATCTTCTGCTGATACTCCGGCATGCGTGTGTCCCTTTCTGTGGCAGGAATTATTTAGCCAAATTTTGTCTTGTACCGAGGATCTAAGAGTGTGGCAACCCAGTAGACAGCATTACTTCGAATTCGGACAATCCGAGGGTCATGTTGCAGGTAGTGCAGCAAGAAGGCGCTCATGTGTCTTGCGCATCCAGGAGAACCAAGTCCTTGTTGTGTTGGTGGTGGGAAGGTGAGAATCATGCTTCCTTCCTCTGCCCTCTCCCCCAAACCTTGCACAACAGAAATGTAATCAAGGTCTCCCTCATCTGCTGACTCTTCCATGCCTATCACCAGTTCGTCCTCCATTTCTTCCTGGGCTCCTGCACCTTCCTGAAGAGGTTGGTTGCTAACATGCGCTCTAGTGAATTCCTCTCCACCACCCTCTCATGCCTGCCGTCTTGGTGCTGCCGACGGTGAGGATCTTGCAGATGTTGTCATCCCTTCCACATAGGACTCCTCCTGTACTTCCTCCACCTCCTCTTGTCCCACCACCTGACTCTGAATATTGTTTAGTGTCTGCTCCAGCATGTAGATGACCGGAATAGTCATGCTGATAATGGCATTGTCAGCACTAAACATCTTCGTCGCCATCTCAAAACTGTGCAGAAGTGTGCATAGGTCCTTGATCTGAGACCACTCCTGCAGCATGATTTGCCCCACCTCTGGATCTCGTTGGCCCAGGTTATACGTCATATTGCACCAGATCTCGGCGGTGCTGCCACAGTCGCTGCAACATGTGCAGAGTAGAATTCCACCATGTCAGCACATCACATTTCAGCCGGTGAACGGGCAGGCCGAAAGACTACTGGAGCAAAGCAAGTCATTGAGCTGCGGGATGCGAACACCGGAAGTGATCACACAGCGACCGTGCCCTCTGCAGAAGCCCATCTAGGCTGGGATAGTGTGTCAAAAATTGCTGGACAACCAGATTCAACACGTGAGCCATACAAGTCACGTGTGTGATATTGCCCCGGCGAAGGGCCGCACCCAGGTTTGCAGCATTATCGCACACGGCCTTCCCTGGCTGCAGGCTAAGTAGTGAAAACCATTGCTGAAACTCGGTCGTCAAAGCTGACCACAACTCCTCAGCTGTGTGACTCACATTTCCTAGGCATTTCAAGGTAAAGACCGCCTGCTGGCATTGAGCCCTGCTGCTAGCATAATAGGGAGGTGCGCAGGATTCCTTCTGCGCAGTTACAACGCGGGTGGCATTACCAGACAGGCTTTGGGAGGAGGTGGAGGACCGAGACAAGGTTGAGGAGGCAGAAGCAGTGGAGGAACTTCTACTACAGAGGATGGACGCACAACTTGTGGAGACGGCAAGACTTGGACAGCAGACCCTTCTCCAGCTCTCACCATAGTTAACCAATGCCCAGTCAGCGACATGTAACGCCCCTGTCCATGCTTACTGGTCCAAGTGACTGTGGTGAAATGCACCCTGTCACACACAGAGTTTCTCAAGGAAGTGGTGATATTGTCTGCGACATGCTTGTGTAGCACAGGCACACCTTTCTTGGAGAAGTAATGGTGACTGGTCATCTGGTACTGGGGCACTGCGACGGACATAAGGTCTTGAAAATCCTCTGTGTCCACCAGGCGGAAAGGCAGCATTTCTGAAGCCAACAGCTTGCAGATGGTGACATTCAAGTGCTTAGCTTTCTCATGGCCAGGAGGAAATGGCCTTTTATTTGTCCACATCTGAGGGACGGAGGGTAGACTGCTGTACTGAGATACAGTTCAGTATTGTGTCCCCGGCAAACTGCAGGCCTGGGAGGGAGTTGCAGGCGAAGATGTAATGTTGCCTTCATCCAAAGGTGGTGCTCTCGATGTCTGAGAGAGCTCAACACCAGCAGCATTGTCCACTTGAAAAGCAAGTGACGACCTGCCAATCACATTGCCTGTTGCAGGTAAAGAGGTGGAAGGTCTACGTCCAAAAGCCTGTGTGACAGCTGTCCCCACAGTCACAGACGGTGAAGAGCACACGGATGCACTTGATGGGGCAGACTGTGGAAGCCCGCCCCGCTAGCCCGCATTCTAGCACGGTGAGCTTCCCACTGTGACTTGTGCTTCATGTCCATGTGGCGGTTCATACATGAAGTACTGAAGCTAGTGAGTTTTTGGCCTCTACTCAGAGATTGGTGACGAATATTGCAGATGAGATGAGTTGGGAGATCCTTGGCGATGTCAAAAAAGTCCCAGGCTAGGCAAGGCTTAGAGCCCATGCGAGCTGCAGAGCCAGCACGACTTCCGCTCAGAGGCAGAGTTGTGGCTGTGGATGCAGTTGTTGACGTGCTTCCAGTACTACGTCTATGTCCAGGAAGGCGCAACCTAACCTCATCGTCAGTAGCATCCTCCTCCACCTCCTTTGCTGACCTCATCGACTGGCTGACTGTGGGTTGACAGTAAGTGGGATCTCCAACCTCATCATCATCCTCTGTGTTCTCACACCCCTCTTCCTCCTCAGAGACAACCTCTTCCTGCCTTGACCGAAATGTTAATTTGTCAATCCAATCCGTTATCTGAGTCTCATCAGCATCATCCTCCTGGTGTCCACCAACAGTATGTTCTGTTAGGGAATGAGGGTCTGCATGAAGGTCAGAACCTTCTTCAGCTGGGCCTGGATCTGACTCTCTGCAGCTTTGGTGCTGACCTCAGATTCCCAGGCTATTGTGTGACTGAACAGCTCTGCAGACTCAACCATGTGTGTTACCCCAGACTCAGTAGGGGCGCTGGAGACTTGGGAGCTTGGAGGAATGAAGTGCGATTGGGCTGACACCTCAGATGACTGGAGGGTTTGTGATGTAGACGTTGTGGTGGAGGAGAGGCCACTTGATGGAGCAGTTGCGATCCATTCAAGCACCTGCTGTTTTTGTGCCTCACTTACAAGTGGTATCGATGGTCGTGTCCGTAAGAAAGGGATCATATCCGATTGGCCACGGAAAGAAGTTGATATCTTACTTTGGCTGGAAGATTGTCTTTTTTCAGCAGATGGTAATGTAGATTTAGCATCTACCCCACGGACATAAACTTTTTTTCTCTTTCCACCACGCCTACTCCCATTCCCACCAGCAGCAGCCTTTTGCCATAATTTTGTATGTGAAAAAATTGAGAACTGTACAGTTGTTTTACCAAAAGAAAGGTGAATGTCAATCAAGCAGAGGAGACTGAACCAACACTGCTACTGGGCCCAAAGTGAGACCTGGGCAAGGTGCAGTTAAAAATCAGTAGGAAGTTCACTGGCGGTGTAGTAGATTGTATTACAAGTGGCTACACTACGGTGTAAATCACACTGCTGCTAGTCCTAACAAATTGCTGAGACTAGCAGCAGCAAAAAAATGCCTACTTAAGACAGGTGGTGCAGCTTTCTTAACAGCAGTGCTACACTACCTGCCGTAAAGGACTCCCAGAACTAGATGTGACTGATCTGAACCCTCCCCTCCCTGCACACTATACACTGAAAATGGAACACCCCTCACCTCTATTTCTTACTGCATTTCACACTGTTATTTACATTCTAGAAACTGATGATCATGCTCTTAAGATACCGTCACACGTTGCAATATCACTGCCATATCGCTGGCAATTTGACGTGAGTGCGCACTTTTTTCAGATCGCCGTCGCCCTGTCACACATAGAGATCTCGCGTGCGATGTTCGGCGATCCTGCGTTCCGGAAACTACCAGCAGAAGACCGGAAGCGATGTTCCCTTCCCACATTGCCGCGTCACACGCCACGATCATAGCAGCGATGTCGCCATAGTGTTTTGATAGGGGCGTGCTAACGTGTGTTTTACTGTGCCCCTATCACTGTGATTGGTGGACGGAACTACGTTCCCATTGGTCAGCCTTGCGTGAAAGGCACGGGTGATCCAATAAGGCGTCTCGGACATGGCCAGCCAATCGGAATGCAGTATTACTCACCAATCGCCGCAGGTGCGGCGCGAAAAACACAACATCTAAGCACGCCTACGGGATTTATTTCCGGATAGCAGGGTACATCACCCTCGCCTGTCACACGCCACGAAGCGTTGAGATCGCCTGCTGGTTATCACCTGATTTCACTGCAGAGCAGGGTGATCAGGCAACTCGCCACCGGCGAATTGTCGCCGTAAAATCGCCCTGTCACACACCGCAACGCACAGGCAATGTGGTAGCGATATTGCTGCATTCAGAGATTGCTTAGCAAATCTCCTGGCAATATCACCATGTGTGACGGTACCTTAACAACTAGATACGACCAGTGTTTCTGTTATATTTGCAGTCTATTTGGTGTTATGCAGGCATTAGTTACCCTCTACTTCATTATTTACATGTGCTCTGTGCTTTTGCCAGTTTTGTACAATTAGTCATCTTCCTTTTTTAACTTTTTGCTGTAAAATGTGCACTTTGTTGTTATAAATAAGATACATTTTGCAACTAAAATCCACATTTCTCCTGTTTTGTGTCTTGAGTGGGTGGACTCGCTCTTTGTGAGTTCATATTGATTGTCTATTGTGCTTTTCTAAGGCCGATTGCTGATATAAACCAATACCCAATCAGTTTTGTTTGCCTATGATTCTATATATACAGCATATACAAATATTTTGCATCTTATTGCACCCCGTGGGGCAGAATCTCTGATAAAAAAGTAGGGATTGATTAGTGATGTGTCCATGTCTGTTAGAGATCCTTCAGATTATTTTAATATAACTTGCGGCCTTTCATTCTAACCTATTTGCAGTTATTTCCTTATTAGATGGGAACCTGATGCTATCGAATCAGGAGGGCAGTGATGTCACGATGGGAATAGGCTCTGTAATGCTTGAGACAGCAGATGTCCCTCCATCCTGTCCGCTCTCTCTTCCCCTGTGCTCTTTTCTCACCTATGTGCTCTTTCCATTTACCTGTCTCCCCCCTATTTGCACTCTCTCTCCTGTGTGCTCTACCCCCGGTAAGCGATCTCTCTCCCCCCTGTGCTGTCTTCGCCCCCTTGTACCCTTGTACTCTCTCCTCTGTACTGTCTCACTCCTGTGAGCACTTAGGGTACCTTTACAAGCGGCTACATTTCTAGGGTGGCTACAGGTAACTTACTGGTTGCAGTGAAATCATGGAGAGATTATTCCATTTGTACACAGCAACAAGATAGAACCTTGTCTCCATGATTTCACTGCAACCAGTAAGTTACCTGTAGCCACCCTAGAAATGTAGCCGCGTGTAAAGGTACCCTTACTGATGGCGCTGTTGTTTTTGTTTACCTAGGTGTCCAAATATGGTGGCCACCTGAGTAAGTGTGCATGCATGCACACTTACTCAGTTTGTGATGTGTAAGTGGCTGCAGCTGTTCCCTGGTTTCGGGTGGTGGCATTTTCAGGTGACGGTGGTTGCAGATGGCTCCGCCACTGCTAGTGGTGCTGCACAATGTGCAAGTACCACCAGGGGGCACCATATTTGCATGCTCATCCATATTGGCCCCTCATGCACTCTCTCTGCCCCCTCTGCACTATCTCCCCCTCCGTGCACTTTGTACCACCGTGTGCTCTTTTTGCCTCCCTATGTACTCTCTACGCCCCCTGTGCACTCTCTGTGCCCCACTTGTTAACTCTTTGTGTCCCCAGTGTGCTCTCTGTGCACCATTTTTACTCTCTGTGCTCCCTATGTTGAACATGCCGCTGCCATTTTTGGACACCTGGGTTTCCAAAGATGGCGGCAGCATCAGTAGGCATGCATGCGCATACCCGGGTCACACAAGTGCAGTTATGCAGATCTCTGCCCTCTTTGGAGACCCATGTGTCCAAAGGTGGTGGCCACCTCAGTGACTGGGCATGTGTGCTAGGTACGTGCATGTGCACTTAGTCAGTTGGCTTTGCGTGATGTGGTTAGCTGCAGCAGGCTGCGAGTAACAGGCTGCATGCATTGATTCCTGACATTGGTTGCAGGGGTCATCAGTTGTGCTCATAGGCAGCAGCGCTGGCAGTACTGTGCGGTGGGCCAGTACTGCCAGTGAATGCCATATTTGCACACCCATCACTTGGGTATGCAAATATGACTGTTTCCGGCACATGGTTCAGGGACAATCGGAGGGAACTAGATGACAGTTGCGTTTATGTAAGTAAATGTAGCTGTTATCTAAATGTGGCAGTCAAAGCCCCTTTTCAAGGCAAAATCAGAGATAAAATATACTGATTTTGGCGACCAACGCGGGTTCTAGGAGAAAAAACTGTCTCATGTACTTTATAGTTTTCATTTCCTTGATTGCTAGTTCTTTCATGTTTTAAATCATTCTTACTTTCAGTTTATCTACAGACTAAACTGGAGAGAAAGTACCATAAGGAAGGAAAGTAAATTATTTATGACTACTGCTAAATTAGTAAAGACTACTTCAACACCGCGCCCAATAACCCACCCCTGGGATGAAGAGCTTCACAGTCTTTTGAAGTTGACTGAATGGCCACTGCCTCCAAACAATACAATTTTAGAGTTTTCCACCCATCCAAAGACATCAGAATTTTTCGTACCTAATCCCAGGTCTTCCTACGTCGTGGGAGAAAGCTTGGAGATTCTCATCATAGCCAAAGACCATGAAGGTCAGAAAAAGAGCTACGGAGGAGATTTTTTCCATGCAAAGCTTCATTCCCCAAGCCTTAAAGCTGGAGTGAGTGGATCTATAATGGACAACAAGAATGGCTCCTACACGGCTTCCTTCATTCTTCAGTGGCCGGGTGAGACCATGGTCTCCGTAAAGCTCATGCATTCCAGTGAAGCCATTGCAATTTTGAATGAGAAGAAGACTTCACGACCAGATAAGGTAAAGTGATACCGGAACGTAATGCTGGTAAGGTACTAAGACATCTGACGTGTGAGATGTTTTGGAGGAAAGTAAAGACAGGTGGAGGGTAGAGATGAGCGATGTTCGACTCGAATAGTTCGCCAATCTCAAATTCGAGTCGATTTTGGCGCTATTCGAGTCATTCGCCGAATTCGAACAATTTGGTTCCAATTCGGCGAATTTCGAACATGTTCGATTTTGGTTCGAAAATGCGGCAGATGCGGTCAGAAAACCGCATCTGCCGCATTTTGAGCCAAAATAAACATTCCCTAGAAGAAAGAAAGTGTTAAAAATAAAAAAATAATCTATGCTCACCTGTCTGCGGTCCACCGAAGCGTCCGGTATGGTCCTGTGTCTTACAGGACCTGTGGTGACGTCAGTTCTCGCGGGAACTCCGGTCACATGACCGGAGTTCCGCGAGAACGTGACGTCACCACAGGTCCTGGAAGCACAGGACCTTGCCGGAAAGCTTAAAATAGATATTTTTATGTTTCGGACCCTTTCTTTAAGTAACTTTTACTTAAAGAAAGGGTCCGAAACATAAAAATATCTATTTTAAGCTTTCCGGCAAGGTCCTGTGCTTCTAGGACCTGTGGTGACGTCACGTTCTCGCAGAACTCCGGTCATGTGACCGGAGTTCCCGCGAGAACTGACGTCACCACAGGTCCTGTAAGACACAGGACCATACCGGAGGCTTCGGTGGACCGCGGACAGGTGAGCATACATTATTCTTTTATTTTTTACACTTTATTTGACTTTATTTCACTTCCACAATGTATGTATATACATTGTGGAAGTGAAACAGCCCCACAATCCTGGTTTTTTCGTGTTCCGGGATGTTCGACGGTGTTCGTCGAGCATTCGACGAACATTCGTCGAACACCCTGTCGATTCGGCGAATCGAATCGAACACGAACGGCAGGGTGGTGGCTCATCTCTAGTGGAGGGTGGGCAGTCAGAGTATGATGATTTCACTGGTTGTCTAGGGTTAAAAGTTTCTGTTAATAGCATTGGACTCTGCTTAAAAAATGGAAAATGTAATGGTGAAAATAGTTACTTTATTCCTCCTCTGTTTACAATCATGAGACACAAGTTTAATTGCTAAAAACGTATTGGTTGTAGATCACATTTAGTGGCACAAGGCACTTGAAATCTGTAGAATTTAAGGGGATTTTCCGGTGAAATCAAGTTATCACTTATTTATTCAATATATGTTAACTTTCACATTGGTGTAAAAACAGGGCACTTGTATCCCCTGCAGTTAACGTTTTCCGTCATCCCTATAGAGAATGCCCAATGCTCCATTTTGTAATTGGAATAAAAGTGTCCCTTTAGAGATAACACTTTCCTATTTTGAAGATTTCTGTAGACACAGCAGTCACCTCCTGATCAATTTTTTTATCACCATAGAATCCCTTTTACTTTATAGTTAATTTATAAGCAGTCATATGAAGGGCAGGAAACCATATGTGTCACGGGTGGCTATAGCGGACAGGGGAATTGTAGCAGGATGGCAGTAATGGGCAAAAGTAATTTAGGTAACTTGTCTGACCCTTTAGACTGGGGTTCCCTAGCTGACCCTGTTCCCAGAATTACCTCTAAAGGTGAGGATGTCTTGGCTGCCACTCTTGCCCTGCTCCTGACCAGTCCTGACCGGTCACTTGTTGGGATATAAAGAGCATTTCCCCACAAGATGATTCTCTCAAAGGTAAAGGCTTTTGGAAGGATTCAGCAGAACTAAACAACATCCAAACAGCACAAGGTCAGAATAGGGAATGAACTATTTCAACAACACCAGCTGATGGGTGATAGGACTACTTGAAGGCTGGGGGAGTAGAAAAACCGCATCAGCTGATACACACAGCAGCAGCTAACTAACTCTGGAGAGCCACAGCCAGCTAATACCATGGACAGCTAATACTGCAGCTACAGCTACTGACATTACCTCTTAAGGTTCCAGCAGAAATAAACTCATATAAACTACTGCATAACTGTTCACAGAGGCTGCAGAGCAGACTACGTGTGACAATATGGTGTTCCACAAGATCCCTAAGCGGTAGTAGAAGTAGATCTCGGTTTTCAATAATCTATCTCAATTCTGCTGGGAGCTTTTGAGAGACTTCACCCTTTCATAATCCCACACAAATATATCGCACAGTATTTCACAGACCACTCTGCCTGAATAATGTCCGCATCTCTGGGGTACTTTGTTCCACTAAACCGCCACCATTGTAAGAATGAATCTCCAGCACCACCGGTTGACAAGGCTGTTGAGACATGAGGGTCAATGGGTGCACTCATATACTGGCCTTTTGGAAAGACTGTTCAGGGTCGGTTTATCCTGCTTAATACCCGTATTTCTTTCCCATGGTTATAACACTAAAGTGTGAGGCACCACGATTTGGTAAAAACAATTACTGATCACTTAGAATCTGATCAATGATATCCACAGCAATCCCAGGACCACTGTCTGCAGAGGTACGCATGTTCAACCCACCCACCACCTCCATCTAAATTCATTGTGGCTTTATTGGATACAGTTAACTACATAGTAACAAAGTAACAATTTTTAAGGTTGAAGGAAGACTTTAAGTCCATCTAGTTCAACCCATAGCCTAAGGGCTCGGACACACTTTCCTAGCTACATCCGAACCTGACTGAGGAGACCCCGAAAGGGCCAAAGCAGCGACCCCGAACTCACCCCCTCCTTGGACGGGGAGCCTGGAGCTGCACAAAAAACACAATCAGCTGACAGCCCCACCCAGACAGGGAGCCACCACCCCAGCCCCCCACCCCAGCCTGCCCAGAGTCCCCCAGCCAAACTCCGATGAGCACACCCGAGAACTACAGCGCCGGGCTGTTTCAATAAGTCCCATAAATAATAGGTATGGTATGTTTCAATATCTGGAATGAACTTTTACACAGATTATGTCCCATCTATACTTATCTTTGACCAGGTTTTCTTCAAAGGCTACTTTGTGAAAAATGGAACAGAAGAAGTGGTGGAGTGTAATTTTGACCTTTCCGGACAAGAGGTTTGTGAATATTATGACTTACTCAACGAAGAAAAATGGGTGTGCAAAAGGCCAAGAACTCTACCATGTGACTCTTATCGGGATCACTCATCTGGAGGCAATCGTGTTATCCTTAATAGAACAGAACAACAGTTCTTCTCAAAGTAATTACTTGTTTTATTCACTTCTACCTAAAAAAAAAAGCACCCAGGAAAGTCCACCACTCCTGTCCTAATTTCTCCGTCTTAGCTCCATTTATTGTGTAGCAGCTGGTGGCGGGTAATGCTGAAGAGCTGTGTATATAAGAAGAGTAGTTATTCTTTAGAACCTGGAAGTGACTAGGTCACATTGAGAGGAGAGGCGCTATGTAGCTCCATGTGGGGGACCGGCTCTCGGATTCCCATTGACTTCATGTTGATTACCTATCTCTTCATTAGTTCATCAATTTGTCCTGAATTGACATACGCTTTAAACATCATTGATTTTGGTTCTTTCTAAACACATTAAAATTTAAAAAAATATATACATCAAATTCGTTTATGTTGAATTAGAAGACAAATTAAAAAAATATATTTTTCTATCCCTTCAAGGTCATTGATTGAACAAGAACTTTCATCAAAGGTAAAACCTTTTAATGTTCTTCCCCAAGAAGATTATGTCAGAGGTATGATCTATCAATCTATCTATCTATATCTATCTATCTATCTATCTATCTATATCTATCTATATCTATCAATCTATCTATCTATATCTATCTATATATCTATCTATCTATCTATATCTATATCTATATGTATCTATCTATATGTATCTATCTATCTATCTATATCTATCTATCTATATCTGTCTATCTATCTATATCTATCTATCTATCTATCTATCTATCTACAGTTAGGGCCAGAAATATTTGTACAGTGACACAAG
>JARQOC010000004.1:9321135-9327950 GCA_033576535.1 Allobates femoralis
CACTGGGCCGGATATGACATGCTGGGAGATTCCAAGAGCGGAGGAGATGAAGAAAGAATAATGACGCCCAGCGGGGTGTGCAGTGATGCAGCCAGGAGGGGAGAATGGAGCCTGGAGCCGCCTTTCCAGTCTCCTGACCGAGCCACGACCTATAAGTTAAAACTCATTTTTAAACATATTTATAGGGCGGATTTACAGCAGAAAGGGATGGTGTAGGGACAGCTAGTGATAGGTCAGGGGGTTCAGGATGAGTTGACCGGTTCCCTTTAGGATCAACGATAACCTAATGGTTTATCTATCTTTTTAGGTTCTATTTTTGTGTATTGGTACCTCTGTAGGGAATCTGCCAGCGTTGTTGTAGATTCTTCAGTATGCTGTATTCCTATGGTAACAATTCTTCCTAATAGTCAAAAAATGCAAATTAAGTGAACATCTATTGGTGCCCTTATTAGCACTTTGTAACGGGGTTGTTAGCCAGTATACGTTACCTGAAACTCACATTCGTACCAATGATTCAATGCTATTTAACGCTTCCGGCTTCAGTCCTATCAATGTGTGTTCGCAGATTATTATGCTATAATGAGCAACAATACACACCCGCTCTCTGAACTGTTTGCGACGCAGAAGAGCACATTCAGCAAGCGTCTAATCCAACTAAGGTGTAAAAAGGAAAGATACAGAAAATCATTTGTTCCGACAGCTGTGGGGATGTTTAACAAATGTATAAGTGTAAAGCGTCCCAAGACTATGTGAAGTTCTATGTGTATGGGGGTAATAGGTGAGGTACATGTACCAGTCTACCCACATCTGCTGTCCATATAGACTTATTTTGTAAAGTGTGAAATGTTCTTGAAATGTTCTTGATCTTTGTTCTGCTGCTGTAATACTGTAATTTCCTCCGGGATCAATAAAGTTTATCTTATCTTATCTTATTGCCAATGCTTCATGTATTACGGCGGTCCTTGTTACAAACTTGTCCTGTAGTGATGTACCAGGTTTACTATAAAGTATTTGTACAAGAGTCGTATTCTACACTTCTATTATATTGACTAGGATTCACTTGTACCTGTATGCTCCCGGTTACAGTCCTTCCTGTACATAAAATAGGATGTGTGTTTCTCAAGATACTATATAGTAACTTGAATTTATGTTATTTCTAGCCAGCCAGTCTATTGTTATTGCCACACACCGCAATTCCCTTTTTTACTAACTCGAACTGATGTTACATTTTTACAGTACAATATGTGGTCAAATCACTTGTGACATTCAAAAATACATCTCATCCCACAAAAAGTAAACCCTCACATGTCTATATAGACAAAAAAAAAAAAAAAGTTATGGCTTTGGGACAATTAGGGAAAAACAAGAATGCAGAAAGAAAAATTGTCAGCATGCTGATGGAGTTAGAAGAAGTTAAGGTTTTGCTTAAAAAGTTCAGACAGGAAAAACAATAAAAAATTACCCTCAGTGATCACCTGCAGCTTCTGCTCCAAGGCTCGTCTTGTCCTGGCTTGTCTGTGCTTCCTGGTGCATTCACTGATGGCGGGTTTACATGCCGCGATATCGGCGTCCAACTCCGATCCAACTCCAACAAAAAGTCACGTGGTTCGGGAGTTGGACCCGATATCGTTCGCGCGTTGTACGGTTTGAACGTACAATGCGATGCTGGAACGATGCCAAAACGATATCGGGGTTGAATGAGCGTGCTCTTCAACCGCCCAATATCGCATGGCCGTTGTAGCAGCATCGTCCCGTGTGACAGGCCAACTCCGATCTGTACGCCGACGCTACCCATTAACTCCCATGTTAAATGGTCGTTACTGGGTTGGTGGGCATACACATCGGAGGGACGTTGTTTCCCGATATCGCAGCGTGTAAACCGCCGATGCGATATCGGGAAAAGCGCTCAAAAAAAGCGCGCTCCCACGCCGTTGCCTACGATATCACCCCGATATCGGGACGTGTAAACCCACCATGACACAGTGAAAATAAATGGCAATATGTCCTTCTGATGGGAGTTCATCGATGACGGTCAGGTCAATTAGCAGAATGGGTGCAACTAGAGGTCATTGAGCAATTCTTCTTTATTATTTTAAATAAAAAATTACCATTTCCTTTACATTTTTCCAAGTTTTGCTCTTAAGTAACTGTTGTGAATTTGGAACCATTTTGAGATTTTTTTTAGTGTAATTAAAATGGGCATATAGCATGTAAAGAGCTGAAATCAGCTTTACATGTACGCCTCCTAAATAATGGTTGGCTAAAGCATAACCGCCGTTTAAATTTTTATTTAATAATAATGTAGAGCAAGTGATTTTAATAAACTTTAAAATATACTTTATCAAAGAGTTCTGTTTGAAAACCATTCATAATCCTTCCACAAGGTGTCCCCACTACACTGTGTGTCAGATTCGTATTCAGTGAATATGTGGCATGTAACCATATAAGGGAGGGGGCGTGGTGAACACTGCTCACTGCAGCTGATGAGGAAACAATGTATCAGATTAGCTCAGATTACAGCACAGTTGCTAAGCAACGTCAGAAGGTCAGGATCATTGTGAACTCATCTTTCCATGGCACAAGCTTCTGATCTGTCATCTGGCTCCACACAGCTCAGTCATGATCTATGTTAACCCCTTCTCTGCTGGTACATCACACTAGTCATGTCAAGAAAAGGTGTTACCTCTAAGACATAACCTTTATTAAATTATTTAAAAAATGGACAGATACGTCCTAATCTATACACACAAGAAATGACACTCATGAAAGGGGAGAGGGGTATAAGACAAATGACCCTGTTCTCTCCCTGCTCTTGCCTTGCAACGGAGTTTTTTTTTTTTGTTTTTCAATGAAATGACATTTACAATTTAAGTAACAATTATCTTTTATAACTTTGATCTTTCGGGATATGAGGTGTGTGCTGGCCTTTGGTCTTCTTTATACAAGATTTCTCCTGCCGTTCTCATCAGTGTCCAATTAAATGGCTGAAATTGGAGTTACTATTTATCCTTGTTATTGCCCCAGTGAAGTGGCTGTCATTGGCAAGCTCTTCCCCATTCTATAAATTATTACTGTTCCTCAGTGATCTCAGCACTAAAGAACATAGCAACAAGAGTTATGTCATACAGTCGTCGCCAAAAGTATTGACACCCTGCAATTCTGTCAGATAATACTCAGTTTCTTCCTGAAAATGATTGCAATCACACATTCTTTGATATTATTATCTTCATTTAATTTGTCTTCAATAAAAAAACGCAAAAAGAATTGTCCTAAAGCCAAATTACATCTAATTCCACCAAACATGAAAAAAGGGGGTGGACAAAAGTATTGACACTGTTAGAAAAATCATGTGATGCTTCTCTAATTTGTGTAATTAACAGCACCTGTAACTTACCTGTGGTACCTAACAGGTGTTGGCAATAACTAAATCACACTTGCAGCCAGTTGACATGGATTAAAGTTGACTCAACCTCTGTCCTGTGTCCTTGTGTGTACCACATTGAGCATGGAGAAAAGAAAGAAGACCAAAGAACTGTCTGAGGACTGGAGAAACTAAATTGTGAGGAAGCATGAGCAATCTCAAGTCCATCTCCAAAGACCTGAATGTTCCTGTGTCTACCGTGCGCAGTTTCATCAAGGAGTTTAAAGCCCATGGCACTGTGGCTAACCTCCCTAGATGTAGACGGAAAAGAAAAATTGAAGAGAGATTTCAACGCAAGATTGTGCGGATGGTGGATAAAGAACCTCGACTAACATCCAAACAAGTTCAAGCTGCCCTGCAGTCCGGGGGTGCACCAGTGTCAACCCTTTCTGTCTGTCGGCGTCTGAATGAAAAGGGACTGTATGGTAGGAGACCCAGGGAGACCCCACTTCTTACCCCGAGACATAAAAAAGCCAGGCTGGAGTTTGCCAAAACTTATCTGAGAAAGTCTAAAACGTTTTGGAAGAATGTTGTCTGGTCAGATGAGACAAAAGTAGAGCTTTATGGGCAAAGGCATCAACATAGAGTTTACAGGAGAAAAAAAGAGGCATTCAAAGAAAAGAACACGGTCCCTACAGTCAAACATGGCAGAGGTTTCCTGATGTTTTGGGGTTGCTTTGCTGCCTCTGGCACTGGACTGCTTGACCGTGTTCATGGCATTATGAAGTCTGAAGACTACCAACACATTGTGCAGCATAATGTAGGGCCCAGTGTGAGAAAGCTGGGTCTCCCTCAGAGGTCATGGGTCTTCCAGCAGGACAATGACCCAAAACACACTTCAAAAAGCACTAGAAAATGGTTTGAGAGAAACCACTGGACACTTCTAAGGTGGCAACAATGAGTCCAGACCTGAATCCCATAGAACACCTGTGGAGAGATCAAAAAAATGGCAGTTTGGAGAAGGCGCCCTTCAAATATCAGGGACCTGGAGCAGTTTGCCAAAGAAGAATGGTCTAAAATTCCAGCAGAGCATTGTAAGAAACTCATTGATGGTTACCGGAAGTGGTTGATTGCAGTTATTTTGGCTAAAGGTTGTGCAACTAAGTATTAGGCTGAGGGTGCCAATACTTTTGTCCGGCCCATTTTTGGAGTTTTGTGTGAAATGATCAATGTTTTGCTTTTTGCTTCATTCTCTTTTGTGTTTTTTCATTGAAGACAAATTAAATGAAGATAAAAATACCAAAGAATTTGTGATTGCAATCATTTTCAGGAAGAAACTGAGTATTATCTGACAGAATTGAAGGGGTATTACAGTTAAATACAACGTCCTACCTAGGACACTAATCCTCGGTAAAGAATGTATTTTTCGCAAGCAATGCTGTATAGCCCAGAGGTGTATCAACCATAGGCTAGGAGTTTAGAACAAGTTTTTCCAGTAGATGCTAAACTGAGAAAACAGAGATAAAATGAACAAAAAGAACAACAGCCACATGGCATGTCTATGTATACAGGCTAAATATATACAGTAATTCCAATGGTAGTAGTACCGTCTAAGGGTGCTTTCACATCTGCGTTTTTCGTAATTCGCGGCAGATGCGGTGAAAAAAACGCATCTGCCGCGATTGCCGCATAACCGTTCCACTTGCGGCGCGGTTGCGGTTTTTTCTATGCAATGTATAGGCGTACTTGCGGCAGGTGCGGCAAGTGCGGTTTTGCACTTGCGGCAGGTGCGGCCGCGAAAAAAACCGCGGCTTACTGCGGTTTTTTTCGCGGCCGCACCTGCCGCAAGTGCAAAACCGCACTTGCCGCACCTGCCGCAAGTATGCCTATACATTGCATAGAAAAAACCGCAACCGCGCCGCAAGTGGAACGGTTATGCGGTAAACGCGGCAGATGCGGTTTTTTCACCGCATCTGCCGCGAATTACGAAAAACGCAGATGTGAAAGCACCCTAAAGGTGTGATCCTGGATATTCTATATAGGCATAAGCGCAATTGCGCAGAAAACAAAGTACCGTACATATCCTGGATAGCACTACATAAAAAACAAAGAAAATAAATGATAAACAAAAGGGTAGAAGGGAAGAGGAAAGGGAATAGAAGAAAATAGATATAAATACCTATGTAGACAATTGTGTCAAAAGTCCTGGAATAGTGTATCCCTGGACAAAGAAAACCTTAGTGGTAGGTATAAACAGTTAATCTTCTGTCAGGGGAAGAAAATGGAGAAAACACTATCATACAGGGAGTGTATATGGTTATACTTATCTTGTGAGTAAAGAAAAGGCTCACTGTGCAATTGCTTGTCAATTTGGAACAATCTGAACTAATGTGATCGGGTATATGTCCCTAGAAAATTGGAGAGGGAATATAGTTAGGCTATGTAAGAGGATATCATCAATAAAGAAAGCTCAGCGTACCTACTTTGCGTTTCATTTAGGTACTGCTGCCCCTTTAAGAATGAGCCCTGCTGGCAAATAAGGACATCTAGTTAGGATGTTAGTGAAATTAAGATAAATGAAAAGTGTGAATCTGTCTGGGCCCCTGTAGCCTAGTTTACCTGTTGCGCCGGCTGTTTTGTCCTGGGGGTAGAGGGAACAACGTGAGGAGCGCTCTTTTATGTGCATTGCACATGTTAGAGCAGCGTGCTGTCGCGCTGCCCGATCTCCGTCCGTAACCGGAAGTGCGCGGCAGAGTGACGTGGCGCGCAGGCGTGATGGGAGCTGGAACGCATGTGGACCGCAAGCTTAGAAGAAGCAGGATATCGCGGGCACATTGCCGGTCTTCGCGCATGCGCGCTGGCGGAAATGTAGTAGAATGTATTTGGGCTGCCAGGATAGAGTCTGTGACTCGGGAAACAAGCGCCATAGGCGCAGCTGATTAAACTGTGTTTACCAAGCGCTAACAAGCGCTGTTATAAGCAGGATTGAATGCCAGAGAGTGCTTGTGAGGTCAGGTAAAGTAAGGCAGCAGACTTTAGACAGTATATGGAGTGAGGTGGTCCATCTGAAGTCTATAAAATAGTGCAAAATACCCTAAACACCATAACATTATAAATAGTAGATAGAGAAGAAGGAGGGGACACAAGTTATGAGAAAGATTTTGGAGAAAGCTTTGTTTTATGTGATTAGCAGACTTAAAGGACCTCTGTCAGATCATTTTTCAGTATGATACTTATTGTACTCTTGAATAGTGCCTGGGCAGCGCCTTCAGAATATGTAAAAATCATTACTGTACCCTCTGTAGTTCTCTTACTGTAAGCATCTTCACACCCTGCAGGCAGCTGCTTCACTGTTTCGGTCCATTACTTTCACACCTGAATAGTCAACAGTATGTAAATGTTAATTTATTATTTACTCCTTCCCAGGCAGCTATTCCCTCCCCCTGTGCTCTGT